>JBBMJZ010000053.1:8853796-8891909 GCA_037833815.1 Zingiber zerumbet
CGGGTCCATGACCCTTTTGATGCCTACAAAATAATAATAAAATATTAGCATCAAATACCATGATAATTGGCTAATTTACAATTAGGTCCAAAATCAAATGTAATTTGTAAAATGTAGAGTAATCATGAGTTTAAGCTATGAATAGACCAATAAAAACATGTATTATGAGTCAAAATAATATAGTAAAATTATGGTTATTAAATCTCCCACACTTAGTCTTGGACGTCCCGTTCAAGTCAAGAAAACTAAAAATCATCTCCACACAAATTCCCCTAGCAATACCTAGAAGATGGTAAAAGGTTATCTAATAGCAATACCTAGAAGATGGTGTGAAAATTTATATATCATAATAAAATCCTTAGTTGTGATCAATGAATAAATTGTCCATGGTATCGGGATATTAGGCTAATGTGGGTCTGATATGAGATCATATCAGGCCCACATTCAAGATGAAACTTATTGTAATGTTGGAGCATCTTTGGAAAGCTTTAAATAAATATTGGAGGGCACCATTAGAGTACTTGTAACATTAGAAACATATAAGACTTAAACTGGGTGCAATTAAACCTTTCTAGGTCCATCAATGAATTTTGACCAAAATTTACTAATAGACCTAGGGTATTTGAATTTTTGTAAACTCGCAATCACTAAGAAAGGTTAAACAAGGAGAAGGTAGATATAGTATCAAACCTTAGTTCTAACTACTATTGATGATTTCTTGTGACCTGCCAATTGCCACGGAATAGTACAACTGATGGATTTCAATGAACAACACACACTATCGAGTTTAACTTTACAAACACAATAATACCCATTTTTTATAGTCATAACTTAGAGTTGAACCCCAATTAACAATAGTATTTGAAACTACCAAGGGCACCTTGTAGACTAGAAACCCACTATTGGACCTAACTTATTTGAATTTTTGAAAAATCATAAACAAGGTTTTAGTTTATAGAACGTAGTTATGGTGTGAAGCTTTAAATATTGGAATAAAAACCTTGGTTGTGATCAATGAACAAATTGGCCATGGTATAGGATCATATTAGACCTAACGTAGGTCTGATATGGAGTCATATAAGGCCCAACATGGGCATGATATGAAATCATATCACACCTAATGTGGGCCTGATATGAGATCATATCAGGCCCACATTCAAGCTGAAACTTATCATAATGTTAGAGCACCTCTGGAAAGCTCTAAATTAGAAATGGATGGTACCGTTGGAGTTATTACAATACCAGAAACTCACAAGACTTGAAATGGGTGCAATCAAACTTCTCTAGGTTCATGAGTGATTTTGACCAAAATCCACTAATGAACTTAGGGCATTTGGATTTCTATAAACTTGTAATCACTAGGAAGAGTTGAGCAAGGAGAAGGTAGATATAATGTCCAACTTTAGTCAGAATTAGTGAAATCATTTCTTCTGACAAATCTGTCTTGATTTTTTTTTTACTTCTTGCAGTTGGTGCAACACCACTTGAGTTAATTTGTTTTATTCATTTTTCTCCTACACTACTTATCCCAAGACCTAGTCTTGGAATATTTCTTTGAAATTGTGATGTGTAAGAAAAATGATGCATAAAGAAATGTTGGGGTGAAACATCCATGAACCTCCATCGTACGAAATGGACTACTTCAGAATATAGAAGCATCAGATGGAAAGCTTCGTAATGATGGGTGACTTCGACTGTGACATAAACTAAGGTGATCTTGTCACGTCTCAGAGGAGTCCCTGTCCGACAAACAGTATCATCTCACACCTTATGACAACATATGAGACCTGGATATATTACTATAAGATTGTACAAGTAAAATATCTACAGCCCACACGATGGAAATAATACAATAAGTTACAGCCCACATGGCTAGAATTAAACACAGCGAAAGTTAAAACTATTGCTCAGCCCATATGATAGGTACAAACACAAACCACTCAAGGAAATAAACTGAATCGACAGACTGCATGCCGGCATGACTTACATAACAACAAAATCCAAAAATGAATAAAAGTGATCACAAGGCTCAAAACCCAAGAGCAAGGCAAATTTATTATAAAACTGAGCCTGAATACAAAACACAAATAGTGTAATGCGAAATATCATGAAAAACTGATCTCAGATATGACGTGGAACTGATAGCCAAGATCCTCCAAGCAATCCGTCAAACATCTGCTTGTTACATAAGGAAAGTAAAACATACATAGGGTGGTGAGTCCGGGTGACTCAGCGGGTAATAGATAATGATAGTGCATGGTCAAATGGTACATATATGAATATGAAGATCAAAGTATACAGTCTCATTAGGGAAATAAGAACATAATCATATATGACATGATAAACATACATATCAGTACTGATCTAACACACATGGTATAATGATCAGTAAATCACTAGGGATCATCAACAAATTTGCTCGTAACACTTGAGTAATATATATGACACCATATATATTTATGATAAATGAACATGTATGAATTATGTCAAGATCTTGAACATATGCATCATGCATCTATAACATAAGCATCCTACTCAACTGTAAATAATACAATGATGAGCAGAGCCAGATAATGATCAACATAAGTATCGCAAAGCCTAAGCATGTGTTGGTACATATAACAATAATAGATCGTCATGTGTGGGAGCAAAGCTCCACCACTAGAAATATCATCATATATGGGAGAAACACTCCCCCACAAGCAAACCATTATATGTAGGAGCAACGTTCCACCACAAACAATACAAATAACCAAGATATCTTGCTATTTAACTATGGATTACAGGAGATCACTCTATCACAGATCATTGTGGGTAGTCTAAAATGTCAGGGTCCTTGTCTATGTGAGATCACTCTACCACAAATCACTGTGGCAGACATGAAGTAGTTATCTAGCTACGGGTTGCGTGAGAACACTCTACCATAGATCACTGTGAGCAATCCATGGTATAATAATCCAAGTATAAAACCACAAGCAATACAACATATATGGGAGCAACGCTCCACCACAAGCAATACATATGACCAAGACATCTAACTATCTAGCTAGGGACTGCACAAGATTACTCTACCACAGATCACTATGGGCAGTCTGAAATGTCAGGGTCCCTATCTGTGCGAGATCACTCTAACACAAATCACTATGGACAAAAAGAAAGTAGCTATTTAGCTACGGGTTATGCGAGATCATTCTACCGCATATCACTATGAGCAACCCAAAGTATATCATTCATTGTCAACTGGCTTTGACCTTAACCTATAATGGGAGGGAGCCTTGATTGATAGGATACATAAAAATCCAGATGTATAACAGTCATTGTCAACTGACTTTGATCTCAATCTACAATGAGAGGGAGCCCTGGTTGATAGAATGCATGCAAATCTAGATATATAATAATGATTGTCAACTAGCTCTAACCGCAACCTATAACAGTAGGAAGCCTTGGCTGACAAGGTACATGCAAGTCCAGATGTATACAAAATCATGGTCAACTGGCTTTGACCTCAACCTACAATGGGAGGAAGCCCTGGCCGACAAGATACATGCAAGTCCAGATGTATAACAAATCATTGTCGATTAACTTCGACCACAACCTATAACGAGAGGGAACCCTGGCCAACAAGATATACATATAATCACTATCAACTCTCTCAACATCGTGGTGGAGACACAATTGTCAACCACTCATAGGAGACTTAATTGACAAGATATATAGACAATGACACAGTGTAGTGTTACTTACATAGTAACTGACTATATCAACAAGAGTATATGAACTCTATAAAATGGTACACAATCATACATAGCATGGTCAACATAGATGTTTGTAAAAACATGGTATATCCATCATATATATCTATATGGAGGGAAAAATCCATTAGGTGTCTACTAAACAACATATACTATAGGTAGCAGCACCTACATGTCACACTAAACATGTGTGCACACTATAACATAGGTATAATCAATATGACACCTTCAATAAAATACACCAAACACATGTGCACACACAATATAGGTATAATCAATAAGATCTCTCCAATATTATTCACCCGGCATGTACGTACATACAACATAAGTATAATTAACTTAATATCTCCAATAGTACACACTAGACATGTATGTACATATAACATGCTAGACACATATGCACATACAACATAGGTATAATCAACATGATGCCTCCAATAGTACACACTAGACATGTACATATATACGACATAAGTATAATTAACAAGATACTTTCAATAGTATACACCAGATATGTACGTACATACAACATAAGTATAATTAACTTGATACCTCTAATAGTACACACCAAACACGTGCACACACATTAGACACGCGTGCATACACAACATAGGTACACTTAACAAGATACTTCCATTAAAACACGTCAAACATGTGTGCACATACAACATAGGTATACCTAGAAATATGATCCATCAACCACATATATTATATGTATAAAAAAACCCAATAGGTGTCTACCAATAACATCTACAATAAGTAGCAACACCTATACACGGGTGTATACTAACATATGCATAATTAGCATGATAACTCTTATGATACACACCATATACGTGTGTATACTATAGAGTAAAAATATCTAAAGATGAGATTGTATAGATAATAAATAAATCATCTCTAAGTTCAAGCATGCATATATTAAGTATGGATAAATACGAGTAGATTTAAAGTAAAGAAACCTAATCAATTAAGTAAAAAATCATCCACTAAATTCAATGAACTACAGAGACCAAAGAAGAAGTATCCACCTCAAATGGAGCTTGTGTCAGATAACTCCCAACGTCAAGACACTCGTCTCTATCAGAATCCTGCTTCAACATATGTTAATTAGCTAATTACATATAAAGTAAATAGCTAAATCAAATCCCAAACTAAATTTGGGTAACCCTAATCGAACTCGTTTATCGATTAGTCCAATTAACTTGATCATATGATTAAACTTGTTCTAACCCATGTTCAACCCTAGTTTAATCCATCCAATCTATTAGGTTAGGGTTCTAATCATACTATTAACCCTAATCTAGATCATTAATATAATTATATTAGGTTTAACCCTAAGCTAAACCCCTAATCCATTCCATACACTAATACATTAGGCTTTACATCATGTCCATCACCCAAAACTCACCAAGATTTGTTCTGGTCACTGGTGGCTCGCAGCTGGAGGTGGTGCATGACTGGAGAAGATGACCGAAACTCTGAATCACCGGTGACCTGTACAGTCGGAGCTGCAATGTCAATCCAAAGAAACCTCGCAACTTAGCTCTCAAAATGAAATCAAGAGGAGAATCAGTAAAGCCACAACTCATTCCTAACACTCACCCAATTCCGATGTGGTCGTTGGTGGCTCACAATCGGAGCTACAATGACCAGAACAACTCTGGTGAAGCGGTGACATTGGGGAATGACCTAAATCTATCTTCTCAGCCAGCAAGGGAATGAGAGATCATAATCCCGATGGTGTCGGAGTTCGCAGCACCCTCTGGCGTCACTTATTTAGGGTGTACGACAATCATGGAGGCACAGGGGTGGCACATCTGTGCCCAGAGTGGCTCCACACTGTGCTGTCGGAGGAGGTGGCAGTTGAGAGGTAGGGAGAGGAAAGGGGATCATGAGAGTCTAGGGCATGACGCTAGCTAGCGATTGACGCCGACAATGAGTTGGGGAAGAGGACAACAGTTGTGAGGTGGGGATTGGGCGGAGAAGAGGAGAGAAATCGACAACAAGAGGGAATCATGGCTTTTGGGGTTAAAGAGGAAGAACTTAGGTATTTATACTTAGGTTTAAGTAATCAAATCCTAAGTTAATTTCTCAATCAACTCTCACTTAAGAGATATTCCAAACAGGCTTTCTCTTAACCTAATAGATTCATCACTTTAAACGTATCATACAGACTCCGTTTAAATTCTAAAAAATTCTATAAGATTATTTCTCCAATAACACTTATATTTAATTGGCGTGTCATATAGATCCACCCAAAACATAGAAGCTAACAAAAGGTAATAAATTTAATTGTAAAATTATTACCTAATAAAGTTACATGCAAGATAGAGAAGGTCAAAAATGCTCACGAGTTTTGGACCCGCTTGAACAAGCTTCATGAAGATCTACTAAAACTAAAGGATCAAGTAAAAGTTGAATCTAGACATGAGTTCAATCCAACAGAGAAGCCTATAGAATTAGAGATTGCGTTTAAGGTTAGTATAATTTACCAAAATATCCTATTAATAGCAACTTACATGGCATACATGATAATTTAGAAAATTATAAAAATACCAACAGTATCCTACACGATAGAATAATTCCTTCTTATGATCATTTGGATTTGCATGTTTCAGTATATTTGATTAAATCAAATTTAATTAAAAATTTAGAATTAGATAATAATTTAGTTAGTATTTATAATCTTACTTTCAAAAATTCAATTAAAATTATGCAAAAATTAATTAATAATTCAAATCTAAATTTAGATAATAATTCAAAGTTAATTAATAAATTTAATTAAGAAAATAACCAAGTTAATCTATTTAGATAAAATTAATTATAATCTTGATAAAATTTTCTCTTTATTTGACAAAAATAAATCCAATAATTCAAACAAAAATTAAAATCTAATTAATTTATAAAATCTAAATTTATATAATTAAATAATAAAAATCTTAAAAATTCAGAAATAAATAATAATTTAATTAATTCAAATATTAAGATAAATTTAAATTTAAAACACAAAGTCAATATAAATTTAGATAAAATTAATATATGTCTTAATAAAATATTTAATAATATAGATAATGTTAATTTTAAAATTTCTATCTAAAATAAAGATAATTTAATTAATCAAAATTTTAAAATTAATAAAAATTTAAATACTAAAGATAAGATCTTAAACACAAATAATTTAACAAATTCAAAATTAAAAATTAATAAAAATTTAAATGTTAAAGATAATATTTTAAATAAAGATAATTTAAATAGTTTATCAAATTTAAAATTCAAAATTAATAAAAAATTAAATATTAAAGATGATCATTTAAACAAAGATAAATTAACTAATTTAACAAATTTAAAATTTAAAATTAAGAAAAAAAAATAAATATTAAAGCTAATCTTTTAAATAATTTAACCAATTTAATAAATTTATAATTTAAAATTAATAAAAAATTAAATATTAAAGATAATATTTTAAATAAAGATCATTTATCAAATTCAACCAATTCAAAACTAAAGGAAAATTTGCATCTTAAGCACTTTTTTAAAAATATAGATAATTTAATTAACTTAATTAATTTAAAATTTACAACATAAATTAAAATTTAAACTCCTAATTAAATTTAATTAAACTTAACCAAACCAAAGTAGGGGTTGAAAAGCTTATTTAACCCATTCATTATATAAATACAAATAAAGGTTCTATGATTCAGGGGAGACACCAACTTAGTTGGAACCTCAAGAACATACCTACCCACTTGGGGAATTAGGGGTAGATAGGAATAAGATAATTTAATTTTTGTCCAACATATTACTAGGGAAGGGTGAGATGATAGTACATTAGGGAAACTTGGTCAAGGAAGTCAAGTAGGGTAAGACATACCTTATTTGGTCTACTAAGCTAAGTGGAACTAACTAAAGTTATCTCACCACATCCTACACTAGTTAGACTAATATTTTTCAATAGGAAAATTAAATATCTAATTTCTTAAACAGGCTATGTAGTTATCTCGCCACTTAAGTGGTAGTTACTTTGATACTTAAGAAATTCTATGTGTCTCACCATAGCCTGGAAGTCAATTTATGAAATATATATTTAATTAACTGATAAGTAAACTTAAATCTAACATAAGGTTAAACTATCTTTTAAAATGAAAATTTAACAAAACATCTCACAGAACAATAGAAGTACTTTGGTTGAAAACTTATAATGGGATGAGATGAATAATTTAACTAAAATATCAAATTCAAATAAAATCAAAATCTTATTTAAACTTAATTAAATTTAAATATAAATATAAATATAAATTAAACTTAATTAAATTTAAATTTTAACGAAAAACTTAATTAAAGTTTTAAATTAAAAAGTAAAATTAAACCTTAATTAAAACTTTAAATTAAAAAGTAAACTTTAAATTAATTAAATATTTAAACGTTAATTAAATAATTAAATTTTAAATTTTAAATAAAATAAATATTTAAACATAAATTAATACTTTAAATTAATTAAATATTTAAACATTAAACTTTTAAAACTTAATTAAACTTCAGTTAAATTTAATTTATAAATTAAATTAAAACATAATTATCTTCAATTAAAACTTAAAATTAAAGTAAATTTAAATTAAAGTAAATTTAAATTAAATTAAATTGCAGTTAATTATATCTAATTAATAAGTCAATTAATCTGAAATTCAATAAGTTGTTAATCAATCTTAATTAATTCGAATTTAATTAATAAATAATCATTATTAATTTAATTAATCTTATTTTAATCCATTTAATCATAATACAATTAATACCAATTTAATAATCAAATATTAATTAATATTAATCATTGATAATAAATCCGAAAGTGATAATTTAATAAATAATTAATAAGTTTTAATTAAATAGTCAAACTAATTCAAATATATTTAATTATTAATCTAAAATTAACAAAATTAAATTTGACTTAATTAATTTTGTTACTATCAATTATTAACTTAGTGAACTTAATTTGAAATTAATCTGAAAGTAATAATACTTAACATAAATTTACTTAAATTAATCTTGATTTAATTAATTATGTTAATCAATCCAAAAATTAATTCTTCCTAATTTAATAAATTAAGTTAATCCAAAATTCAATAATTAATTAATAATAAATTAAATAATCCTAATTTACTTATTCTGAAATTAACAATAAATTAATCAATCCTGAACGAATTAATTAATCAATTGAATTAAGTAATAATTAATCACTTTTAATTTAATCAAAATAATTATTTTTATCCAAAAATTAATTAAATTTTAACTATTAATCCAAAATTTGATTAAAGTTAACTTAATTCAAACTTAATAATTCAAAATTAATTAACTTATTCTTAACTTAATCCAAAAATAATCTTAAACTTAATTAATAATAATCTTAGATTAATTCAAAATCTTAATACAAGATTCGGGAAAATTTTAAATAAAAATTAATTGAATCCATAATTAATTAATGATTAATATAACAATTTTATAAACTAATCAAACTAATTCAAATTAAAAATAACTCAATTAATTTTAGCATAATTAATTTAATACGATTAATTGATTAAAATATAATTAATAAATTCCAAAAATTCTACATTAGACAAAGCATTGAATTAAAAATTTCTTAAAACTTATTCCATTATCATGTTTGAAAATTTAGAACGATTGAAATGCTAAGTAAATTAATTTATTTTTGCTGTATTATTCTCAAAACGGAAATGTTAGGCCAAGGGAGAGGGTGTTAAAAATTTTTGAAAATATGTTAAAATATAATTTTGAAAATTCCTTAAAAAATGTTTTAAAGTTTTTTAAAAATGTCATTGAAAAATACTTTTGAAAACTTTTGAAAAAATAATTTAATTATGTTTGTGATTTAGATCAACCTCTAAGGCATATGAAGTTCTCCTTGTCGTTAACAAGAATTCCTAAGGATATGTCAGGTTGAGAGGAAGTCTTGGTTGAAAAGTATAAAGTTCTTTCAAAACTAGTTTTTTTTAATTTTTTATGTTTGAAAATATCATGATAATGTTTTGAAAGTTCTTTAAAAGTTTGAAAAATCTATTGATAAAAAAAAAATTGGAAATAATTTTGAAATTTGTTATTTTCGATGGAATACACTACCCTTCTGCTAGGGAGTAATTTCCATCAAGTATATACCCTTGCATACAACTATACTACCTATAAGATCAATGACCTATAACTGCGAACCTAAGTATATAACCATAGTATAACATAATTTCATGAGCATAAGTTATAAGTCTAACTAACAGCAAGGGTCTATTAGGATATTTCATATCCTATACTACAGTATGAAATAACAAACAAAGGTTTAGCAAGATGCTTGATATTCTATACTACGGTATGATCATCCTAACCATAAATGCAAACTCAAATCATCTACTAAGGGGTCTAGCATAATATAGGGCGTCCTATACTATAGTAAGATAATCTCATGCATATCTATAAACACCATCATGAATATCAAATATAACTGCATAGCTATCAACCATAGATCCAAACATATAAGGACAAACAATAAAGTATCAAACTCATGAGTGATATAGGATAGACTTAAGGTAAGCGATTAATTGCGATATCATCAAAACATGACAGTAAATAATCATGCACTATAATCAAAGCTATCAAGAAGATAAAACAGGATGTACCCACCTCTAATGTAGAGTATTCTTTGGTGTCTTCAAATTCGAGGTCATGCCTACTACTCGCATTTGTTTCATGGCCTCCTTCATCATCCTCATCTTCCCTTCTCACAGCAGCTGAATTGGCTACATTTGGCTGTGAAGTCAACGCCGATGTCCTGAACCCAACTATGACAGCGACAAGGGGTCAAGATTGAAGTTTTTTTTTGTAGATCGAGTACTAAATGAGAATCGAGAAGGAATAAGCTTATGGTTTAAAACAAGTTCTTGAGGCTTGGAGACTACCAAGGTCACGAGGATGTTGAGGCATATGACGACGAGGAGCACGAACCGGAAGCACTGCGACTTGTTCGCACTATGAACCAACCTCAATTTTGAACCCATCGCTAGCTGCATGTGCCTTTGATCCTCCTCCTCCTCCCCCTAGAGTTGGAGCTTGCCTTGGAAGAGAAACAACGATGGCGTAGGCCCAAGACAATGGTTGGGCGCAGAGTGGTAGAGGTGATTGCCACGTGCATGGCTGAAGGAGTGATCATTGGCAATGATGAGGGGAGGCTATAGAGAGGTCGGGAGGGGTGCACTGCCGTTTGGAGGGACGCGGCGCCAGGCTGCTCATGAATGATGGCATCACGTCGTATCGCATGACGAAAACATGCAACAAAGAGAAACAGAGGCACGACCTACTCGCGACCAAAAATTGAGACAACCGACGAAGAAGGAGGAGGCTCACAGCTAGGAAAGGGAAAACAATAGCAGCGGCGACAACTGCGGATTGCAAGCAACGGTTACTGTGCGTGCTCACATGCTCGGGCAGAGAGAAGGGTGAGCGGCAGAAAATAAAACTAGGTTTTAACCAAAACATAGGTTAATATTTCCAATCAACTCCATTTTAAATGAGTATTCTAAACATGCTTTATATTCTATCCGTTTATCCCCATAAAATATAAAATGACTCATTTAAAATCCAAGAAAATTTTCAAAAATTTTCTATTAATTCATACATACTTATTTCTCTATTATTTATCATTTATTGTACTATTATTTTCCTACATAAATTTAATTATGTCAAATTTTAATCATTGTAATCCATATATATATATATATATATATATATATACTTGTAGTATATAACATGTAGTGATAAAAGGAATATGAAGAATGTTGTGCATACGAAAAGTACAACCACATGAATGAAAAGATGTATTTCTAATGTGAGCAATTTGCAAATCTGAGTCATTGTCTATTTATACCATGTTGGGTCTATGATAAGGCAAAGTTTCTGTAAGAGTATCATACTCTGGTGTAATATGATGAGTTGCTCCAAAATCTAGATGTTATCCTGGGGTTTCAGAAATTGATGGCGTTGTATTAGGAGGGATGGAAGAGTGAGAATGCTCCAGAATGAGATGATTGAGTATTAGATTGCCAAGATGAAGGAGGGGGTCGATTTGATGATACAAGTTCTCCTCGAAAATTTGAATCATATCTTTTATAAAAATTTTGAGCACAATGACCATAGTTGAATCAAATCTGACAGCGTTCTCGACCTCGACCTCAACCTCAACCTCGGTATCTGAACACTCCAATCTAATTTGATGACCATGTTGGGGAGGATGCTGATTATGTTGGTTATGTTGTGGGGCTTTATTAATTATATGTGCCAATAAAGATAGAGAATCTGATATCTTTTGAGATTGTATTTGTAGAAGTCTTTCATGAGAAAATAGCATACCATGAATAATTTTGAGTGACACTTGATCCATGTGAGTCATCACACTGGGAATAAAGCTATCATATTGAGGATCCAAACCTGTAAGAACATATAGTAATAGTTCTATATCAGAGACCGGATGTCCAATTACAGCTAGGTTATTGACAATGGTCTTGACTAATTGCATATAGTCATTGATAGAGATATCTCCTTGTTGCATAAACTATAATTGTAGATGAAGTTGGAGAACCCGTACTTGAGAGTGAGATGTAAAAGAATGATCAAGAGCTTCCCAAACCTGACTAGTGATGGTGAGGCCAATGAGCATGAGAAGTATATGTTGAGTAATTGATGAGATTAACCAAGTCAAGACTAATTGATCCTTTTAAAACCAAATAACATAGGTTGGATCATCTTTTCGATGTGGGGATGAAGTACTATCAACATAACCACGTAAGTCATGAACACAAGGTAACAAAAGAAATTACAATTTCCATAGTAAATAGTTATCATGGTCAAGTTTAATAAAAAAAAGGAACTATATGAAAAGGGAAAGAGATATTTTGTGATGATGCAGGGATCTTAGTAGAATCTAAACAAGATATTTTTTTGTGTTTTTTTCTACTTGTTTCCCCTTTGTTTATTTTTTTTGCCACTCCATTTTTTTGTAAGAACAAGAAGGAAGAAAAAAGCCAAACAAATAGAAAAATAAAACGAATAGATAATATCTCCATTTTGCTACGATTGACGTTACCGAAGTTGTTGCTGTCGGCGGAAAAGAGTTGTTGATGAAAGGAGAAGATAAGATGATATTGTCAAAGCCGTTGTTGCCGTAGTTGAAGTTGCTAAGGTTGCCGCACTATAGACGATGATATCAAACCAGCATGTAGAAACTCCTATAGTTGTTTTAAGAAAAATTGGGAGGAAGAGAATATGTCTATGATACCATATTAAAACTAACAAATAAAGAAAAGAAATAGAATAAAGAATTAATTTTTTAATGTGTTATTTACTAAAGTCAATAAGTTTATTTATACAAGTTGTCCAAACAATAATAAAAAGATTAAATATGACATACAATTATAAGCATAGTAATGAATATAATAGATTTGGAAGTATTATTCTTGCTATTTGATTCATGTCAATCTTGATTTTGATTGTAATGCCAAATATAATAAATCTCAATTGATTAAAATTAATTTAAAATTATTTTTCATTATTATCATTATTTAAACCCCCAACGTCTTGTACCTTATCACACAATATCCTGAATATTCTTCTATCCATTCGAAGTTCACTAATACTTATTTCATCGCTCTCTTTTATAAGTTTGAACATCCATTCCACATGCGCGCAATCTGTTTGTCCTCTCTACTTTTTATTTGATGAATCATACTTCGACGATATGCAAGTATTGCAATTTGATAAAGTACGACAAATAAATTATGAGCATTCCATACATATTCCACAAAATACACATTAATCTACGTCTTCTATGGTTAAACGATGGTCGTGCCATGTTTATCTATATCACATAACAACCAATGACAAATTAAACATAATTCTGAAATCAAAATCCATTCACTTAGGAAAAATCATAATTCCAAAAAATTATTCGGATAAAAAAATTTACTTACATATTGCAGTTAATTTCTTTCAATGGCTGCAGCTTCAGTTGGGAGAAGGAAGCTTCGGTGGGGAGGAGGAAGAGAAAGGGAAGGGCGGAGGAAGGGGGAGAAGTAGCTTCGATGGTGACAACTTTGGTTGGGAGGAGGAAGCTTCAATGGCAACAACTTCAGTTGGGAGGAGGAAGAGAAGGGGAAGAGGGGAGAAGAAAGGGAGGAGAAGGAAGGGGGAGAAGCAGCTTACAGCAGCTCGAACGACCGAGCAGAGAGGAGTAGGAGAAATAGGCATTGAGAAGAAGGGTGGAGAAGAAAGAGGGTGCAACCAAGAGGAAGAGAAGGAGGAGATGAATGGAGGAGGCTCGGGCTGGTGAGGAAAAAGAGGAGCAAAGAAGACGCTCGGGAGGAGAAGAGGCTCAGACGGCTTGGGATTGGGTTGTTCGGAAAAAAGAGAGGAAGGAATGGGGAGGAATGAATTTAGTGATAACCTAAAGAAGGGGGTTATAAAATCAGGGGCATCAAACCCTTATTTTGATTCCAATTCCCGTCTACCAAATACCAAGAATGGGAATGAAATAGGTTTCATTTCCATTCCAGCCTCCTAAATTCGCTGTATCAAGCACCCTTAATTTTTTTTAGCCGGGATAAATTATAATTCTTGGATCCGTCCTTATTAATAGGGATGAATATTTTAAAGATTTATCTTAAAGTTGTGCTTGAATACCTATTACCTAGTCAGCCAATCAAGAGTGAAGACTATCTACATTTAGTATTAATCGGACAGAATTTAGATACCTAGTTTTACAAATAATAAAATTATTTTTTATTATCATTTTTTTTTTGTCAAAAAGAGTTTTTTTAAATATTAAAATAATACTCAGTATATTTTTATCGTAAAAAATACCGTTATTTTAAAATACAATTACTCTAATTGATTTAAAAATATTATATATGGAGCATTGTTATCCATTTGAATAAAATTATTTAAATTTAGTAAAAAAAATTTGAAATTATTATAGCAATTGCATATCGGGGAAAATTTTCGTAATTTTAAAATTTTTAATTATTTTTGATAAATTTAAATAATTTTTTACTAAATTGATAATCAACCGTAGTTTTAATTTTATTAAATTTAAAAAAACATTAAACTTATTTATTTTTACGTGTTATTGCACGATTTATAATGCAAATTTATTGTACTACAGGGGGATGAATATGAGAATTTCGAAAATATCAGGGTGCTAAAGTGAAATCTACTTACTCTACGGCCTTCGCGCTCTCTCTTTCTTCCCCACCACACACTCAACCACCGTCACCGACCGCCTTCGTCATCGCGTCTCGAAGGAGGTGCGGATGAGGGCGAGCGAGGCGACCGTCGAGCCCTAGAGATCTGGATCTACCATGTCGGCCTGCGCCGAACTCGGCCGTCCTCTGCAGAACCGCCCCGCTATGATGCGCCTGCGGAGCTCCCGCCACGCCCTCCTGCCGGCCGCGCTGCGTGGCTGCGGCGCCCCTCGAATCCGCTGCGTCCTCGATCACGTCGCCGCTCGGATCGCTGCCTCTCCTCCCCCGATCGGGACCGTCCTGGCCGCGGGAAACGCGATAGCCGCCGCGGCCGAGGCCGCTGGTGGTACCGGGGCGGCGCACGCAGCGGTGGGGTCCACGCTCGCGCAGGTAGCCGTGACGGCCGTCGCCATCGCCTCCGGCGCGTGCCTCTCCACCAAGGTCGATTTCTTGTGGCCGAGGGTGGAACAGCGACCCGGTGCGGTTCCCTTTCTCCCATATTTTGGTTTGCCTAGTTACTATTTTTGATCTCGGTGTTGTTGTGGAAATGGGATTACTTCCTTGCTCTCTAGTTCGATATTCCAATCTATTGGTTATGGAGTGCCACTGAGCTTGAGAATTCAAATTGTCCATTCGTGTATTTACAAGAATGGGACTGAAATTGGAGAAGCACAATCTGACGAAAATCAACAGATAAAGGATGAGAGTGTTTAATTTGGTTGGCTTAATACTATGGTTCATATTAATATGACAAAGGATTGATACACATTGGTTCTATACCTACAATTTCATAGCAATATACAGTCATTTAATGATATTTCTGTTCTGCTCAAGCTTTTTAATATTATCACTCTAACCCAATATGCCTATATTGTTATTGTCCATGCTTAGAACAGAATTAACACTATTGAAGTGGGGTGAAATTCATTCTTATAAAAAAAATGGAATAATCAGTTGGGAGAGGGACATCCTCTTGGTATATAGAGACTAAACTGCTACATTCTTCTATGTGGGCCTATGGAAATGGAAAATCCTTGCTTCAACCTCCTCCATAAACTACTGCATCGGTCCTTGTGGGATTGTTGGTTTGGAACATCCTAGGTCCAGCATGTCCCCTCATGGCCATCATGACTTAGAGGCATGAGTTTGACTCTAAAACAATGCTGAAGTGGGAGCATATTTTGTACTAAAATGACAAGTTACTTGGGAGGGGCACACCGTCTCAATTATGGACTTCAAGGACAGCCATGATTATTTATTCGAGACTATGGACGTGGACCATCCTAGCCTCAACATGTACCAAGTCAAGGGAAGCCATCCTTGAATATTTGAGAGTATGGGTGTGGACCATCCTATCTTCAACATGAACCAAACTTAAAATCTGAATCATTGAGAGGTTTTGACCTAAATTCCTTTATCAGAACCAATTGTTTCAAATTTCAATCGATTAATTGGTCTTTCTGTTTCGGATTTTCTAGTCTGAGATGTTGAGTGAGACTAGTGGAAGAAGAGAAACCTATCATTTGTCATTTTCTAAACTCTAAAAGAAACTTGAATGTAATAAATTAGCATTTGGAAGGACATATAGTATATGCTCTAACAAATATCTATACTGGTTTGTTTTAGTTAACTACAGCTTTAAAGACCCCAGTCACTACTTTTTTGATAAATTTGAAGTTTAATACAGATAAAGAAATAGTTTTTTTTTTTTTCTATTGAGTGGTATTGATAAGTGTATTTGGAATATCTTAACCATAAGATGCAAAGAAAACTGATAATTGTGTTGGACATGAAATCATTGCATTACAAACTGTGCAAACCTGGGACTAGTTTTCACACTTTCATCAGCAATATGTTCTAATATCTCTTTTGGAATTTACCAATGTAAACATCTTGATGTTCTATGGTACTGCTAGGTCCTAGCACACGTGATGCAACAATCTTGAAAATTAAAAGCGTTGTTAGAGTTCCTGACATGACCTGAAATTAAGAAGCATTGCACATTATTTGTTTCAAAAAGTAGCTAATAAATTTTCTGGTCATGAAACGAATACAAATTAATTTCGTATCTAATTATGAAGCATGAATCCCTGTTGTCTGTAATGGTATTTTCTTTTTTCCCTTTTACACACTGCCGGATTTCCTAATTCTATTCTTTGATGCAGATTCTCAAATACTAGAAGGAGTAGATGTAACAGAATACCCAATCTTTAAAGAAATAAAGGTTTTCTGTCTGAACTTCGAGTACATTGGTTATCTAGATTCTTCATAATTATCCTTTGTTTGGCTCTCCAGGTGCAGAAAGCTATTGCATTTGCTAGCAAAGCACATTTAACTCAATTTAGGAAAACAGGAGAGCCTTATGTTACGCATTGCATTCATACCGGAAAGATTTTAGCCGCTTTAGTCCCAATGGGCGGAGACAGGGTATATAGATTCCTTTGATGGCTCTAGTCATGCTTAGTCTCTACATCAAGGATCTATACTTATTTTAGATGTGCAATTGTCATTGGTTCTTTATTTTGTCTGTACTGATTAATAGTGAATCTATTGCAGGCAGTGAACACAGTTGTAGCTGGCATACTACACGATGTAATTGATGACACATTAGAAAACTTCAGGACTATTGAGGGAGAGTTTGGTGATGATGTGGCTCATTTGGTTGCTGGTGTTTCAAAACTAAGCTATATAAACCAGGCATGCCACTATATCATTGATTTTTTTTTTTAAGAAAATGTAAATATTTGTCACGAAGTTAAGCTGGATGACTATTGATTTAATTAATTGTATTTATGATATCTTTTTGTTGAAGAAAAGTTTAAAATGTCATTTCCAACATTTGTGCAATGCAACTAATCTTATACTGCACAATAACCCATATGACTTTTAATGGGAATAAAATGTTGGCAATTTTGCACTACCTAACCAAAAGGTTAGAGTTGTATATCAACATGGTGATTTGATAGTTTGACTGTATTTCAAAATGGTCAAAGAAGTTTATGTGGTGTATGTTATTTGTCTATTCAATCTGAGGCAAGTGATTGTATTAGGCAAAACTTCTTAGGATTACTTCTTAGTGTGATAAAAAAGCATGAGTCCAGAGTTATGGGGTTATTTTGCCTTCATAGCCTCTGAAACCTTTCAAATAACACTGGTAGGGTTTTTCTTACACGAGCTTAAGGCTTCAGTAACATACCATTAAGTGTTTCACATCCCCATGTATGTACATCACCTTTGGAAAGGTGAAAAAAATCAAAAGAAGACCATCTGCCGGGGCACAGACTTTTTGTTAGCCACCTTGGATAAAACTAAAGTTGTAAACCTCGCTGCCACATGTTTTCACATGTTAGATGTTTAACAAACTTATATAAAGAAACATGAATCTGTGATGTGTCTACTCGACCTTGGCTAGAACTGATAAGCCTCATTCATATGCTCATTAAATTTCAATTATATATTTTTCATGCATTAATATAATCAATTGGGCTTGAATATCGTGTCAATGAACTTCTTTGTCAATGAACTTCTTTGTTGATTTTTTTCTTCTTTTGATGGTTAAATTGGAGGTCATGAATTTCCTTTGATTTAAAATAGAGAGAAAATCCATAAAATACCATCCAAACTTTATGATACCATTTATTTTATTCTTAGAATTTAGATATAATTAAGATACATTCTGGATTTTCTCTGCTTACTCTGTATATTCCCCAGGAGAGTTCAGACTGCGTTCAAATTAGAATGTATGGTAGAGTGACTGAGTGAGTAGGTGCACCACATCTGTTTACGTTATAATGAACAATACTAACTTGAAAATCCTTAAGCTGAGCCATGGATTTTTTGTAAATATGTTCTTCAAGTTGACCATGGTGGTATCTAATTTGTATATTCAGCGGTGCCTTGTAGTGTGAAGCAGAAATTAAGTTGATCCATCTTGAGCAAATAAATTATGTTGGTATTTAATACCTATACACATGCATGTACAATCATTTTTGACACTTGTTGGACTGTGGTATTTAAAAACTGATGTAGCTACAACCTATGTTACTTTGTTATCTTGGCTAGGGAAGCTGAACTTATTGTATCTAGCAACAATTTGGTCTGTTATGATTCTAACACCAATTTAAGTACACCCGTCTCGTTCAGGAGTTGCCCTTCCTGGATCCTGTGCTGCAGAGATTTTTTTTTTTTTTTTTTACTTCTTGCTTATTATCAGCATCTGTGCTGTGCAGCTGCTGCGAAGACATCGACGTGAAAGCATAAATCAAAATACGCTTAGTTCTGAAGAGGTGACGTATGCTTGTCTCCTACATATGCATTCTTTTGCCTAGGGAATATGAAGTTTTAAGTTCTGGAATTCTACTTAATCTTCATCATGGAAGATGGTTTTTGTGTTTTGTAATGTATTGCATTTATTAGTACCACAAACTATTTTCAATCTGAAATATTATTCATTTTAAGATGATCTTCTTTCTGAAAATTTGGGTACCATGCACATTGGGTTGTTTTCTATTCCATGAATATACAGGTAGATTCTCTTTGAACATTGTATTTAGTTCTATTGCAAAAATGACAGAAACTCAAGCGTTCCTATTAACTTGAGGATGTTCTTTTCTTATGTCACTTTGTTCTAGATGCTTGTTCAAACCTCAAAAGATGAAGGTTTAGATAAACTGGCTTATTTCGGATTAGTTTCCATAGGAGTTTCCTAGCCTTATTTATAATTTATATTTCCACTATACTTGCATTCTTGCTTTATTTTGAGAAGCTAAATTTTCTAGTGTACAAGAAGACACAATTTTACCTATTTTTTCTTAATTCTTTGCCTTTGTATCATGGCAACTAGCAAGTTGCTATACTCTAAGGTTGTATTTCTCAGGAGTGATGGATAATGGGGTCAAAAGAAATGTCCTTAGGGAAAGAAAGTCAGTGGTAGAGCTGTGGTAGAGTGATTTCTACATCTTGTTCCTTGAAGGGGAAAGAAACATGTATAATTTTCTTCACATTGTATCCTTGGAGGGAAAGAAAGGGCAAGGAAGTTATCTTAGTGATTTTACTTTTCAAAAACATAAAAGAATGCAAAAATATACTAAATTAAGTATTGATAAATATTTTATATTATTTCTTTTAAAACTACTTGTCATAGTTGGTTATGGTCACTTCCCACCCAATTTGAACATAAGCCAGATAGGGAAAATGAAGAGAGAAAAAAAATTCTCTTCTCTTCCTCCCCTTCTTTCCAAAGAAATATAGGAAAACCCTCCTCTTACCCCACTTTCCTGATCCCCTCTTTCTTTCCCCAAGTCTTTCCACTGTAAGAAACACACCATGATTTTCAGTGTAAAGGAATGCTCTATCTTTTACAATCTTTATGTTGCATTGCTCTATTTCTAATTAATTTTAGTAGGAAATGTACTTGGAATCTTGGACTAGGCAACTCTAGTAGTGAAGGAAGAGCTTGCACAAGTATCCACACGGGCATGTGCACATGCATATGCACACAAGAATCATAAAAAAATAATATAGAAATATATATAATAATTCATTGTTATTGTAGCATTGTACAATGCATTGCTCGATGTTATGATTGTGATCTTTAACTTCACATTTGAAATACATGTCAACCTACATTGTTTAGCCTATTGATCTCTTTGATATATTACACAGTTGTTTAGCATCTTAACCTATCTTGCAGGCGAATAACCTACGTGTTATGCTTTTGGGAATGGTTGATGATCCACGTGTTGTTCTCATCAAGTTGGCAGATCGTTTGCATAACATGCGAACAATGTAGGTTTTTTACTAGACATTGTTCTTAAATTTTTAGTCCCAAATGCTTCTTGTGCTAACATGTTAATGGTTCCTTTTCACTTCACTTCTTTGCCCTCTTTTGTGGACATGGTAGGCCAATGGGGCTATCAATTAGAATATTTCTACCACGTATGGCTCAATTTTTTTTTCATATTGTAAGATGGGATAAATTGCATGGTAGCTCGAGTTCTACTCTCCCTGGATGTGTATCACTTTGTGTCATCTGTCTTTGTTGCCCATACACATTTTGGCCATTGTGGGGAGAAGGGAGGATGTTTTATTAGTCAAATGAACATGGGATTCATTGAGTGCACTTACTTGCCATGCATGCTTAATAAAGGGCAGGTGCACGAAGCTCCCGCCATGCGGGGTCTCGGGAAAGGATTATTAGCCATGCATGCTGAATACACATAATCCATTCTTCTAGATATGAAGGAACTATTCTTGCTGATAGATCAATTTTATTCATTGGCCGAGCTAAATAATTTTCTAGAACAGATTTCTCCTCTTACACCTTGTAGAATTTTCAACATTGCAAAATTTGTGATGTTGAAGTCTATTTGCTCTCGTTCTGGCTTATGCCGTGTATTCAAGTCTTTGTCATGTCATAAACATCTGGTCAAAGTCAATTCTTCTAGAGGAATTTGGAATCATGTTTGATTCTTTTTTGTCTCAGATATGTCAAGCAATATTCGTTATTGTACTCAAGTTTTTCAGTTTTTGTTGATTCTTTCAGCTATGCTTTGTCAACGCCCAAAGCTCAAGCAGTTGCCCAAGAGACATTGGCAGTTTGGTGTTCTCTTGCATCTAGATTAGGTGTTTGGGCTTTAAAAGCTGAACTGGAGGATTTATGCTTTGCAGTCCTTCAGGTCTGTTACTGCTTTTTATTAATATGCATTTTGGAATCACGAAGTATTCAAAAAGGGATTGCTGAGTTGATAAATCTCCCAACTGTACATAATTACGATAGTTTTGTCTCAATTTTCACACTTTATATTTTTGTTTGTGTACTCAAAGCATTCATGCTTTCTTTTACTTGGAATCCCATGTGTTTAAAACCAACTATTACTGGAATCCAACATAAAACACCCCTAATTCCTGTGCAACTGTTGCTGGAATCCAATACAAAAACAAAGTTTTCTCTTCTTGTCGTGCCAACTATGTGTGGAACTGCCAAGACAATAATATGAGCCAGACAATATGAAGTATAATGACATGCTTGTATGTCCAGGGCAAGTCATGTACATACAAGTAACATAAAATAACAAGAAGACTCACAATTCCTGTAAGATAAAAATTTGAGCATCCTGGAAAGAATCAACTTGTTCTCTACCAATCTTCAGAGTAGACTAAATATGGTAACATGTTTTTTCCTTCTATTATTTAAAGAATTTCATATCAAATTAAATCTCTTCTGTGCTGGAAGTGATTTTTGTGGCTAATTGTGGTGAGATACACCATGATGTGATTTTGTAATCTCAAATTTACTTCTTACATAATTCAGTAGGTATTCTAAATGGCTTAATGTTATAATACCCTATCTTAATCTTGTGCAGCCACAAACATTCAGGATGATACGAGCTGAGCTTGCCTCAATGTGGGCTCCAGGTAATAAAGTTCGACAGTTACGGAAACTCTCTACAAAGGCCGACCTTCTTCCCCACTCAAAAGATGACTGCACAATATTACCTGAAAACTGGCCTGTTGAAACCAATGAAGGAGAAAATATGAAGGTAAGTATGATACTATGAATTACTGGAATTAATAAGTTCTGGATGTGATGCTTCTGACAAACAACTTGAAACTTCAAAGCGAAGTTGAAGATGTACAATATGTGGGGCCATATGTACCAACTAGACACTATTGTATAGAGTTTTGATGTTAAAATAATCTATCTATCTGACTTTGCATGTTCTATTAATATATATATTTTTTTCCTTTTGATACTTTTGTTCACTAGAAGGGGAGCCTTGGCGCAACGGTAAAGTTGTTGCCATGTGACCAAAAGGTCACGGGTTCGAATCTTGGAAACAACCTCTTGTAAAAAGCAAGGTAAGGCTGCGTACAATGGATCCTTCCTCAGGACTCCGCATGGCGGGAGCTTCGTGCACCGGGCTGCCCTTTTATACTTTTGTTCACTAGAAACTTTGGCCGTCCTATGTAATTTGCACTAATATTTGATAAGTGCATTTTTGTAAAGTATTTTACTACAAAAAATGAAGTCAAACATTGTAAGTTTCTTGAAGCATACATAGAGTATACTTTTAGGTCTTCTACAGCCATTTCACTTCACAGTAAATTCTAACTTACATTAACAGTTAGTGTTGTACCTACAGGATCTTCTACAAGCTGTCCTGCCTTTCGATCTATTGCTGGACAGGAGAAAGCGCGCTAACTTTCTTAATAATCTGAGGAAATTATCAGAATCACCTGATGGGATAACCAAGGGTATCAGTGACTCTGTCATTGCTTTATCATCTTTAGCAGTCTGTGAGGAAGCACTTGAAAGAGAGTTGCATATATCCACCTCGTAAGATTTGTTTCTGTTATAGTATGACTAACTGGTTTGTGTTTTCTGATGTATTTAATTATTTCGTCCATTCAAATTTATGCATGGGTTTTGTCATAATTTTTATCCTAGTCCATTATCTAACTAGATAGTAACATTCTTTATTGCTCAGCTACATACCAGGAATGGAGGTATCTTTATCTAGTCGGCTCAAAAGCTTGTATAGTGTCTATTCCAAGGTACATCCATGTCTGATTATAGATCTTGAGTAAGCACATTTTCTTTCTTTTCCTTTGTAAAAAATTCCTCTACAAGTGTGCATGTGACCTTTTTGATGCATTGTATAACTTTTCTTATTCCTCCAGTATTTTTCTTGATTTCTATCAGTTATCTTCATAATTTAGTATTATAAGGATGAAGAATTGGAAATGACCAATCTATGGATGTACATGGATGTATTTTGATAGACATACAATAAGTTGGTGAAGCTGTGTTCTATATAAGATTTATCCTACCTCAGATAGTTCAGAGAGTGTATAGTTTAAACATTGAGCCTTGCGTCCCAACTATAATTGGAGTAATTTATTCCTTAAGTTTCTTGGAATGCTGCCAAGCAATTTTTATACAATAACAAAATAAGATCACTTTATTACCTTCCATGTATGCTATTTCTGATTGTGTTTCCAACAAATATTAGACCAAACATATCATTATGCTCTGTAATGCTTGTCTCAGGACAACTATCTTTTTCACATGTTAGTTTCTCCACTCCATGTGCATGCCAAAATCAAAATGGATTTGACATGTCAACACTTCTATTTAACTGTAACCAATTAATTCCAACCATTATTTTTTCTAGTCAAGTTTCCTGTTATAAATTAGTTATCATTTTTCTTTTTCCTATTTTTAAAAAGATGAGACGGAAAGGTGTTGGCATCAAGCAAATCTATGATGCTCGTGCACTAAGGGTAATTGTCGGAGATCAAAATGGGAAGCTGCATGGACCTGCTGTCAAGAACTGCTACTACCTTCTTGAAATCGTACATAAGTAAGTTATAAAATTACTTGCCTGCTAAACCATCTATGTTATTTTGTATTGTATCAAGCTCTTGAAAATTTATATGAAAAATGTGAGTTCTGGTACTTACTAATTCATATATAGCTCATATGAACTCCCACTCTTCTCCAAGATCATTGTCTAATGTTTCCTTTTTTCATTTTTAGTCTTCATTTGTTACTTTGCTTTCTTGATAACTTTTTCTTGAGTCTTATAAAGTCATCATTTTTTAAAAATGTTATTGGACATATTTAAATTTGTTTAAATAGATTTTCACATTCTAGTAACTGTTGGTCGTTGGACATGGTTTATTGATAACTTTTTAAATCTTCCACCTTCCTACAGGCTCTGGACTCCAATTGATGGTGAATTTGATGACTATATTATCAATCCTAAGCCTAGTGGTTATCAGGTAAATTTTGTTAAATTTATATCTTAATGTTAGATTTAGTTAATCAACTGCAATTCTGCATAGTACTTCTCAACAAGCTTTAAAAATTACATTGAGCAGTCCATTCTTCTAGATGTGAACTTCTATTGATAAAATCATTATATTATATAGTCATATCTTATAAGTTTTTATATAGATAAATTGCACAGTTCTGACCCCTGAGGTATTTAGTAGTTTATGCTCATTTCTGCGAATGATAATGATACAACAGATACCTCCATTATTCTCTGGAGTGTATGTCCATGGCCCATTTTTATTTGATTTAACTTGCATGTAGGATTTGTTTGACATTGATTTTGGGTAGTTAACTAAGTGAATAAGAGGTTTCATGAAAGCTGAATGGAATAAAGTAATCAAACGTTTTCTTAAAAAATCCAGATTGTACCTTTCTCAATCTTACACATTTTTTATTTAAATTCCTTTCAGTCTCTTCATACAGCTGTGCAAGGTCCTGATAACACACCTTTGGAGGTGCAAATTAGAACACAGGTATAACTCATTCATATGTACATTATTAACAACATTTTGTTAAAATTGATAATTTGCTATAATTTTGACACTTTCTATTTTCCCAAGTAGCGAATGCATGAACATGCAGAATTTGGACTTGCTGCTCATTGGTTATACAAGGAGAACAAGGTGGACCACATCAATACTAGTGATTCCGCTGCTACTCTCTCTCCCTATCAAACAAACATTTCGGAGCATGAAGTGTATACTCAAGATGAGAGTTCCTGGAAGTACAGTGCTATTAAAACCGGACATCCTGTCCTAAGGGTAGAGGGGAGTCAACTTCTTGCAGCTGTGGTTGTCAAGTACAGTGTCTCCTTTTTTTATCTTGAGTTTCTATTTGTACATTCTTTCACATCTAACGCTATCATGTGACATGTCTATTCCAGCATAGATAATGATGGAAGAGAGCTACTTATTGCTGTGAGCTTTCTTGAAGCTTCTGAAGCTGTAGCTGACAGACGAAGTTCTTCTCAAATGAACCGCTGGGAAATTTTTGCAAAGCTGTATAAAAAGGTTAGGTTTGTGGTATTTTTTTCCTTATCTTTGTCCTGAATTTGGACATAAATCTGACCTTGTATGGTGCTAGTCACAGAAAAATAGTTATCTATCCTTTTTATTCAATTCAGAAAAAAACTTCCTAAGTGGAAAGCATAAATTGTTAATGCAGTTTGTCAATTTGGTTTAATTTTTAACTTAAAATTATCTTTAGTAAAGTTGGTTTTTGGTGTGGCGTTATTTTTTTTGAAAGTTCATTGTTATTTTCTTCTTTAAAACTCAACGTTTTGTAGGTTTCTGAGCAATGGTGGTTCGCACCAGGACATGGTGACTGGTGCACATGCCTTGAAAAGTATACATTATGTCGAGATGGGATATTTCATAAGGTGAAACTCACAAACTTACTTTTATTTAGCATCACGAATCTAGACAAAGAATACAAAAATGATCAAGTCAAGTGAGTTCGTGAAGATCAATAGTTTGCCCCTGGACTACGGTGTAGTGGTTAGGCCCTCCAAGCAGTTAATCAATAATTTTAGATTCAATCTATAGTGCACTGTAGGTATTTTTCTCTAGTGGGACGACAAACCTAAGAAATTTGACCACTTGGATGGACCTCTACGAGTGCTTTCCAATTTATCCTCGTGGTTAGTGGGAAACTTCCATGGGCCAAATCTCTCACCTTCAAAATTAATTGATTCGAAAAGCTGAATATCTGAATTATCTAAAAAAAGAGAAGTGAAGATCAATAGTTCAGTTCTGCTCTATCTTTCTCTTACACATGCCTCATATTTGATTTTTAGTGCATTAGACTCCCAACACAGCAATTGAATTTTGCTTTGCAGTAATTAGAAAGAACGAAAACTCAATTTCTCTAACTGATCGATGCATTAAAATTTCTTTGGCATTCTAGAAATCTTGATTCTATAATTGAAATGACCTTTTCAAATTCAGACTATCTAAACTTTCTTTAGCTAGCTTTGCCTTCATTGTTAATGCTTCCTCAAATATGAGAAAGGGCCAATTATTTCTCTTCCATGACAAATTCACAATATGAGGATGAAAATACATGTGTAATAAGCTAACATCTGCCTAACTGTAGAACTTGTTTTCCTTCTGCAGCAAGATCAGTTCCAGCGTCTATTACCTACTTATATCCAAATAATAGATTTAATGGAGCAAGAGGAAGCTGAGTACTGGATGGTTGTTTCTGCTCTATTCGAGGGAAAAGAGCTTGTCGCCGTTCCATCTGTTTCCAACTTTGACAAATCTACTTTCAATTCTAATACCTCTGCTCTTCTCGACGATGAGGTCACCAATAAGGTTAGTAAATATCAACTAGATATCGAAATCTATATAGAATGTGTAATAGCTTCATATCAGTTTTTGTGTCTTGTAATGCTTTTTTGTTTTAAAAAAACAAGTAAAATTGTCATGTCTAGATGGGGAACCTCTTCATGTAGAGTAATTTTTTTATGTCTAGCCAGCATCAGTCAATTTTGTCAATGAATTCAAAAAGGGCTACAACATTTCCACTATGCCCCCTCTACTCTACGGAAGAAGAGAAAAGAGAGAAGACAGCTAGGGTAAGGAGGAAGAAGCGAAAGGGAGATGAGAAAATGAAGATGAGATAAATAAAGAAAGCATCCCTTTAATTTTGTTGTTCTCTACAATTACAAGGTTAAACTAGTCTTTTCAAACACTTCCACTCTTCCTAACCTTCCTACCACTTTTGGACTGAACCAAATGAGGAACAACTCAAAATTACTCCCTTCATCTTCCCGTGTTATCTCTTCTAAAGTAGGCAAGCAATCCTTGATCCTTTACTCTTATCCTCTACTTTGGCTTCATTTGTCTCAAGTAAACATGACCTTACGATTACGTCACATAGTTTCTCCTATCACACTGTGCTCACTTGGTTTATTATCAATGAAGGTTCATTTTCTTCGTGCGATGCTTCAATGGGAAGAACAAGTATTGAATCAAGCAGCTTTGCGGGAGAAGAACCGTCGATCTAGCTTGTACAGTGAATCAAACCACACAGGTCTTGGCGAAGTTGCGATTATACGCTGGCCGCATGGTGAGATAATGAGAATGAAATCTGGTAGCACTGCTGCTGATGCAGCTAGAAGGATAGGCCTGGACGGGAAGCTCGTGCGGGTGAATGGACAGCTCGTGTTGCCTCATACCCAGCTGAAGGATGGCGATATTATCGAAGTGAGAATGTAAGTATTAGTACAATGTCAAAATTTCCCTCTAAATGAAGGTCACATTGTATCCTCATTCGTCCAAATCATTCAGTAAACTAGATTAGCAAATATTAAGCTCTTGTACAAATTTGATATTAGAGGAAACAAAAGTTGTAAATACTGATAAAGCAATCAAGATAAGCTGGTTCAGATGTGGATACTGCCATTTGTATAGACATCACTAGTTGTTTGTAGCAAGTCGGATTCCTACTATTGGAATTTAACTTGCTACTTGTAAGTAAACGAAAGGAATTAGGGTGCATTCGATACCGTCGAATGGGACTAGAATGAAATGCAAAAGAGAATGGCTCATTCTTTTTTATTTATTTATTTATTAGGTTGTAGTAATGGAATCGTGTAAGTAGTAGAAAATGATGATTCATTTATGCTTGATAAGTTTCATCAGTTGACCGATTATTTTACCTAACTTCTCAATTTGTTTGGCTTGCTCAGCCTAACTCGACCAGTTTTCTTTATTGGTATTTGATTGATCTATATTACTCGTTAAATTGCTCATTTTATTTCTCTATGTTAGTGGTCCGTTTGACCTAAGGAATTCACTTGATTTATTTAATAGAGATTGAGTGAAAATTTTGCTCTGGGGAGAAGCATTACTATATTTACGGTGAAATTTTTAGATTTCTTTAATATGAAAAGTTTTTGGAAAGATAGTTATACTCACAAATGATGAAGAGATTCCAAAGATCACATGATATGAATGTTTTAGAAGATTTTTCAGAAAAAAAAGTTATGAAAGTCTTTAAATACTCGTATTTATGAAAAACAGGTCTCGGATTTTAAATTCTGATGATTTTTTTCCCGATTTTTTCATTGTTGTCAATTTTTTAGAAGTTATTGATGATTTTTTTAAAAATTTATTTTCACTGAATAAATGTGTATGAATGTGTGGAAAGGATCATCAGGTGCACTTTTTTAGATTAGGAAATGGGGATGGTTTACACTCAATTACAATAGTATCATGATCGTAATCTGATCTCGCCGTAATTAATTACGATCTTTCTGTAATTAATTGTGATCTCCCTATATTTATCTTCCCACTCAATTTATAGTTTGGGTTAGGACAAATGGCGGAGGCTGTCCAAAGACCGCTGTGATGGACGGATGGCCAGGCTACTGAGCGGGAACGACCTCCGGTCGTCTGCCCTGATCAAAAATACAACTTGAATAGGAAGGTAAATTTAGAGGAGATTACAACAAATTGTCATCACAATCCAACCATAATTAGATTGTTGACCCTCTTCTGATCCATAAGAAATGGATTCAAAGATATGAACTATTGAATGCGAGTGATTTCTTTTTTCTGTAATACTTTTATCCATATTAAAAAAATATGAAAATTTAAAATTTTAATTTGAAATATTTCAAAATTTATTTATGATTTCTAAAACAATGTGTCATAAACTAAAAAATAAAATTTAGAATAAAATAATACACCTTTGTACTTGCGTTTACTAGCTAAAGGTTTAAATATTAATAAATCTATGAATTTCATTGCACACGAGATAATAAAAATGATATAAAATGTACTGCATAAAATTAACTTATAGATCAGTTTAACAAGATTTAAAATAAAATAAAAACAATTTTTGTTCACTTAAAAATTAAAATTCAACCCGAGGAATAAATCTACCTGACAAAAATCATGATTTTGACTAGCACAAAATAATTGCAAACTAAATTAAAGGGAAAAAATTTTCACAACTAAGAATTATACGAACAGAAAAATATACACGAAACACGTTTCCTAGAAATGTGTTTTAGTAAAATACCAATCACGATGGAGCTAGCCACATCAAAAGTTATCTGCAAAAGTGTGAAGCTGACTTAGTTTCAACCAAAGAAAAATAACTTTTCACGTACAAAGATTTAGAACCTACTCATGAACTATTTCATAAACAATCCCTTTAGGAAAAGCTTACACTTAATAAAATGGATAAATCAAGTCAGTAGCTGATAGTAATTCTACTTCTCGATCGTAATATCATATCAAACATGTCAGGTTGCGTTGTCACTCGCAATTACAATCTCACTCGGTATGAATAAAACTACATGGCTTCAATCTTAAATGATGAGCCAGCTTGCTGATGCTCTGCCTGGACTGCTAAAAGATCAATCGAGGCAAATCCGCATTCGGTATCGATGACATGGATGATGCAGTGAATGAAATAAGTAACCCGCCGCTACGAGTCGGAGATGCTGTCATGGTTTAGTTAGGGTTAAGTTCAGTTGATGTTATTGAAGCAGGTTAGTGGTCGCCCTGCTTAGAGTCTGACTTCCCAGATTGTGGATCGGAATCTAAGTCGATCTGGATGTTATCGATTACTGAAGATAGTCCTCTGGCTTTTCCTTGAATTCTCTCCTGTAAGAAAGATTCAGTGATCCTACTTGCATTTAGCATGATGACACAAACAATTTGATTACCTTAAGAGAAGCATTTTGGGTAAGAAGTTCATTGTATTCTTTCTTAACATTGTCGAGTTCGGCTCTAAGAGTTGTATTCTCCTCTTTCAGAACATCCACATGCTGAGCCAGTTCTCCATATTCTGCCTGTAGAAAGGAATTTGAAATCAATAACTACCCACATATTTCCTTCTAGGAGTCTCATTCGATTGCAGGCAGATGTGTTATGTACCTGCTTGCGCAACCTAGAACGACGTGCTGATTCCCTGTTTGACTGCTTCCGTCTCTGCCTCTTTAGTTCTCTTTCATCCTTAATAGACGACACAACCATTAGAATTGGTTTCTAAACACACTGTGAAATCAGACAGAAATGATAGACTTGGAAAAGCAGAAGCAAAACATTACTGTGCATATGAAAAGGAGGAATGAACAATAATTTCGAGATGAGAAAATAAGTAATTACCTCGATCAAAGTTCAAATCTTCACTCAAGGAACAGAAGTGCGATAACATCATCAAACATTTTGGTTCAACCGAAAAGCACATAACTTACCTTCTTTTTTTTTTTTTCAAATTTTAGGTAAAAAGGTTGTTCGTCGACATGATAAAGAAATGCAGAGAAAAAACCTGTAGCCATAGCTCTGATGGAAAACCTTTCCACTTACTCCGACAAGTGTGCCAGGGATTGTTGATCCTGTGACTGCTGTAGCAGAAATCTTCCCAGTTGGAGCTATGGCAGACGAAACTGGAGCAACCCAGTAGTCCATTCCTATATTCAAGTTTGTCGTAGGACCAGGAACAGCTCCAGACACTCCAGTGGCTAACATAGGCATTAATGGCATTGTCGGATATGATATCGTGTGTGATGGTGTAGTATCTATGGAAGTTGTGCCATTCCTAGTTGTTTCTGCAATAAGATATGGTTAAAGCCTCCATCGTAAGTAAAGTTCATTAAGATAACTAGGTTTACCATCCAAAGGCTTCTGTGTGCCACCTGTCTTTGGTTCCGAATCCTATAGAATTTTATCACAACATTAATACATGGCCTACTGATAATTACAGAATATATGGGACATCATCAGCATCAACTTAGAAAGTACATAGGCGAGAGAATAGTCCCCACGAGATGCCCAGTTGACTAGAGGGGTGGCATACTTGCTACCATGGGGCAAGAGATCAATTTCCAACAGACTCATGCATCCACAGGAAAACAAAACCCCTCCCACCCCTAGCCAACTTGGCGGTGGGCTATAAGCTGACCCTGTGATTTACCTCCCTTCACATAACCTGGGAACGGACTGTGAGGGACGCCTGGGGTGAGCGTAATCCCCCTTTTGCTATAACATAGGCGAGAGAATAGATATGTAAACTTATGGCATTTAATTTTTAAACAATATTATGAGAGAGAATTCATATCTTATGAAAAATCAAGTGGTAACTGGCCAAATTTTGGGGGAAAGAAAAGCACGAAAGAAGATGAGCAGTAGATTTTTATAGAAAACATCCTCATGGCTAGAGACTAGTTTCAATGGATTTGATTTTTAATTCATTACTAAAACTGCACAACGCTTTTTGAAAGCAAGTGAATGTTGCTCCAAGGTCAAATAATGGCTCGTCTTTCTTATGAACAAAGCAAAGTATGGGCAATATCTTACAATGCAGGTGGCTCATTCTCCATTCACCAGTGTCAGTCTTATATTTAATTCAACGCGTTCATGTTAACCTTGAGAAAGTAATATAAAGCAATAATTCATATTAAAATGGGATGTCTAATGCGATAGATAACTGGGAATTAAATTTTAGCTTGAGAAAAAGTCTGTAAAAGTGACTTTGACTTGTTAAAACTTGAACTTGAAAGACTCCACAAAAGCCAGTGTTCTACCAAATGGGCAGTTTAAAAATGTTGCAGTTCACAGTGACCATAATGTACAACTACTGAAAGAGAAAAACAAAAACTTAGTTAAGCTAATTGATATTATATCTAATTTTCATTCAAATTACTGCACGACCATTCAGCATTTGAGACTTCAAAATCCATTATATATGTGACATGATGCCAGCACCACAATTGCCAGTTAGACAAAGTTTAAATTGTATAAATATCGTGCAGATAACATTATTGACTGCAAAATTCATAATATAGCTAAGATTATGTGAAACGAGGTGGCGATTAATAGATTCCTATTAGTCAAAGAATTTAAGCATTTGTTTTGGAAGATGTTAGATTAGTACAGAAACAACGATAATTAATAAGACAAATACGATTATTGCCCAGAATAATGGGAAAAACAAATTTCTATAAATGGATATGCTACATGTCACTACTGGTGCTGAGACAATTCTCAGTTATCACCAATATTCTAATATATACTGAGAAACATGAAACCTTAAACTGAAATGCTTATGTCAAATTCCATAAAAATTTAGCAATTAATAGAGGAATAACACACCTGAGAATTAGCATCACTGCCTTCACTTGAATCTACACTTCCACTATCCCTGCCACAAGAAGAGATTGAAATCAGTGGAAGAACTATCCAAACTAAAAGAAGTAATATACTTGATGCAAGAAAAACTCATCATGATACAATCAATTAAAGATATTGTTACCCATGAGATAAGACTCCATTAGCTCCTCCTGATAGCTTATCCATGTCAGTGTTGTTTTGTCCTGTTATCATATTCAAACTTCCAAGACTTCCCTTCAATCTTCGAACTGGTTTCTTTTCCTTTCCCTCAGATGATTTCGCATCTCCTTCAGCACTAGGAGGCATATTTCCCTGTAAGAAACGGAAAGATGTGGTACATGATTCTCTACCCTTCACTAGCAAAATTTGACATGCATAAGCTAGGAACTCACACAAACTTCAGCATTTCCATTTAGAGAAGGCAGACCATAGGGACTGAATGGCCGTGAACCCTGAACAGATATTAGTTTTAAACAAAACTACAATGGAGCCATAGATGGAGAAGCCCAGCTTTTTCTCTTTCTTAAAATTCACTTATTTTGTGATGTCCTAGTAGACATACCGGTGGAATTGTTGGATGTGCATATATTCCATGAGGATACATCACATATGGAGGTGGAGGTGTACCATAAGGTGGCATAAGGTGCTACACAAAGAGTGAGAATTAACAATACAATTGACCGATGTGACAGAGAAAGGCAATCCTCTACTACAAGATTTCAAACTATTTAACATGCCTAAACATCTATACTTTAACAAACAAAACAGGCTATAATTTGAAGAAAAAAAAACAACGTGAATCAAAGTCCACAAGTCAACAAGGAAAGAGATCAAATGAGAAGGGAAAACTCTGCAATAAACTTGCTCCAGACATACATAACCATGAATACCTCACATGTCATTCTTAATGCTGTTCAGAATATTTTCATTTTTGTTCATGTTAATAATGGTAATGGTATAAAACACAAGATGTGGTACTCAGTTCACCAACTGAAATTGTTGAATTAGTACAGATATTGGAACATCATAGGCGGCTATAGCTGAGCATACATGAAATGCTCTTGCAAGATTATTATTGTTAAGTCACTTCAGCAGTTTGCAGATATTTGAACACCATAAACATGGAAAGAAACACAAGGTAACTAGCAACTAAAAGCCTTACCAGGTTGAAATAAAAAAACAAGAGGAAGAACAGCAGAATTCAAGCTTCCAAAGAAAGAAAAGAAAAGAAACACCTGAGGTCCCCATATATAGGGATGAGCTTGAGGACTTGACACCACTGGGGAATGGAAGAAACCAGGCGGAGGAATCGACGAGTATGCCTATTCAAATAAAATTATTAAGAATCGCATGATGGGATCTGAAGACCACCCACAAGTTTTCTAGTAGAAGCTCACGGATGCAACAATTCAGACAATAAAAAGTTTCCACTATCACCTGAAATCCAGGCCAATCTGGGTAGGCTGCTGCAGAGTGGCTGGAGCTTGTAGCTGGTGGCTGCTCCTGGATGGAAAAAAAAACAACATAAGAGACTTACAAGTCTAAAAGTTAGCTATAGATTCAAACAAGAAAGCCCAACAATTTACAACCGCAAAGGCAAAATATGGCACCTGCGAAGCAGAAGTTTTTGGCACCTTGCTATCAGTCTCGCTTCCACCCATCTTCTAACCGAGGTTCCCTTCTAAGTGTCAGTAGTCACACACTCGTTTCCCTATCTATATTCTCCTCTGCTTCTCTCAAAAACCATCACTCAAGCACTTCAAAACAGAAAAAAAAAAAATTGCCCGACAATTTTCAGTAGTCACCAGGAAAAACAAAAGTCACTCAATTTTGGCTCAGATCTCGCTCCGAAACCCTAACTCGTTCTAGACTCCACGCTACCAAAAATCAAATCTTTCACTGAAAAGTAAAAAAACTCTACGAGAGGAGAAACCTCAATGAAACAGGATCTCTGGCTGCGAAAAGGAATAGTTTTTTTTTTTCTAGAGAGGCACATTCGGACCCTTTTCAAAGAGGTGGACAATCATTACACGGAAGAGAACGCTGTCTCCGGCAGTATCGGAGGCGGAAGCGAGATCAGGAGCCGACAGACCACACGGCAGAAGCTGGGCAGAGCGACCCCATTGGCTGATCGTAGAGGGAAAGAGAGAGAAGGAGGCAGTGAGGACCGAGGAGGAAGGAAGGGCAGAGGAGCAAATGGCAAAGTGGGAATCCAACGGTAAAGAGAGGAGGGACCTTTTTCATCTCGACTATTGGTGTGATGGTGTCTGCTCCTTCATCCGAATGCCGACTTTTGTTAACCTTTCAAATTATTATTATTATTATTATTATAAATTACTCATAAAATAATATCCATATTAACAAACTTCTTATCAAATTTATAAATAAAATAAAAATTATTAAAATTAACAAACAAATAAATTTATATAATATTAAGGGTTCTTGTGCAAAAGATAAAACGCTCGTCTAACGCTTTTAAATATACAAAATTATATTCTCAATTTACTGGATAAAATAAATCAGAGAAAAAAACATTTACCTTTAAAATTAAAAATTAATATATCAAATCTAAACACTTGAGTTATTAAAAAAAAAAAATCAAAGATCAAATTAAAACAAAAGAAATGCATCCAAATTAAAACAGATAATCATTTCAATAATTTAATTCGTTATTATTGTACCGATTGAGCTCAATTCGTTTCACCTTTAGGCACAGAACAGACAAAATAAATTTAATGTATTAATTAAAATATATGAGAATAATAAAATAAAAGGAAGCATTTGCACAAAAAATGCACCTCCCCTCCCCATTATATTATTATTATTTCAGACGCTAGTAAATTTCAAACCGCTTCCATCCATTTTAAAACCGGATTGCAATTGTCAGTGTGATTTGGTAAAAAAAATTGATGATATTAAAATTATGGTGGCAAAAAAGACGACTATACTCATCTTAGTCTTCAACACTTCCGTCTATCCGTCTCAGGGTCCAAAATAAATTAAACAGATGATATTAAAATTATGATATATAAATATGTGGGTGAAACGTCGGAATCACCTGCGCAGTGCAGCAACTTGTTGGTGGAGATGGTGGCGGTTTGTGCGGTCACCTTGCCGACGCCGTGCTGTTGTCGTAAGCCAAACAAGGAACCAATCCGGAGAAAACGATCATTATAAGTAAAGCAACTGATGTCATTTAAAAGCTTCATCCTCGTCAGTCGACCTGAAAGGTTCAAGCATATTAATGGCAAATTGCTAAAGAAACAACATTTATATTTATTTGGATATTTACGGCTTAGTCTTTAAGAAAACATGATTAAGAATTTTAAGGAAGTTTTTAAATCTTATTCCATTGTCATCTCTCCACATGACCTGCTATAATTAAATAACAACTTTTTGATAAGAATATCTAAGCACTTTAGATATCTAACAAATTTTGCTTTTAGTTAACAAAAAAGCATTACCTTCATAAATTGAGTAGGAAGACACAGAGTCTAAATGGTTGCAATCTATAACACTGATTTAGATGCATGCACTCAGAGGTTATAAATTAACTTTTTAATTCTCAATTTTCAATTACTCCTTGATGGATTTGTAATCTTCAGTTGAGCCTAAAACTTTTCCATCTTTTCGAAAGTTACAACTTTCTTAAACTTTTCTATCTTTTCACAAGTCACAGCTTTTATCAAAAAAATTACAACTTGATCACCTTTACTTATAAAGTTCATATAGTATTTTTTTTGGGGGGGTGTGTGCTCATTTCCTTTTGAATAAAATGATGAAGTTGGTTGGGGTTGAGTTTGTTATAAATCTAAAAATAATCTCCTTAAATCAAAGAATTACTCTCACAGAAGATAGTGAAATGAAATTGGTTTTTTTTTGTTATAAAATAATCACAATACTAATTATTATTGAATTGTGATTCTCCGACTAGCTATTTATAAAATTGTCACTAAAGAAAATATGTTGTGAATGAGCAAAGCAAACCCAATGAGTTGCTCTGCCAAGAAAGAGGATCAACGGTGGAGCCAGGTAAGAGTTTAGCCGGGCTATAGCCTGGGGGATCCATAGAAAATTATGTTAATTTTGATTATTTATCATATGGATTTTAAAATTTCCAATTAAAACAAAGGGCTTTTAGCCCGAAGACATTCGGAAGGTCATTTATAGCCCAGGTGGGCTAGAAATTCTGGTTTCGCCCTTGAAGAGGATGGACTTAATCCGATCAACCAATCAAGCCTAGCAAGTTCAAACCAAGTTGGCAAAAGATAATTGTACTCGCCTTCAGCATCCCCACCAACCTGTTTCAAGACTAACACGGAGGAGGTAAATCAGCTACTAGCCCTTAGAATAGTGACTAGTGCATGAGGAAGACATTTACCTCAGCTATGCCGAGATTTGAATCTCAAACCTCAAGTTGACAGCACCTCATATGTTAACCACTAGACCATTCCGAAAGGACCTAGCAAGTTCAAACTGAGCAACCATGCGATGTGGGAAAGAATAGCAGGGCAAGCATGCCAGTGAGTGGCCAAATAAATTGAGGTATACAAAGTCAAGCTTATTAGGCAAGGCGAATTGGAGAAGATGAATGAGTTTGCCGAGCTTGAAGTGCCAGACAGCAAACCAAAGAGCTACAGCAAGCAATCAGATTGAACAAGCAAAGTAGATCGACTGGATCAAATCGAGCAGATTGTGCAAGCTAAATAACTTATTATTTTCTCATTATTAATATCATTCATGGTTTATACTTTATAAGATACCTAGAAATTAAAATATAAAAATGTTACCTCAACTCTATGCTATTAGACGAATAAAACTACAAAATTTTTATTTCTATTCAATTCCTAGTCTATTGTGAAATCACAATAGAATGTGTTATTTTGAGACACAAAAGAGTCCATACTTCATTAGAGAGTAGACATATATTTATATGACTACAATCTATATTAGGAAACTATAATTAGACTAATTAATAAATTTACATAATTAACATATATATATTACTTAATATATAGATATAATATGGTAACAAATATTACATATAAATATGGTAATTATTATATATAATACTCTCCCTCAAGTTGGAGCATAGATATTAAT
>JBBMJZ010000053.1:8977925-8996347 GCA_037833815.1 Zingiber zerumbet
ACAGATTTGCGACGAAAATAGATTTTCGTCCCAATTTTGGGACGAATTTGGATTCGTCCCTAATTTGGGACAAATCTAGGTTCATCCCCAATTTGGGATGAATCCAAATTCGTCCCAAATTTGCGATGAATCCAGATTCGTCCCAAATTGGGGACGAAACTAGATTCGTCCCAAAATTCATCGCAGATTTGGGATGAAAATTTATTTTCGTCGCAAATCTGTGAAGGTAAATTTTTTCTTTTGGCTGAGCTTTTTTGCAACGAAATTAGATTTTCGTCCCAAATCTGCGACGAATTTTGGGACGAAAATAAAATTCGTCGCAGAATTTGCAACGAATTTTTAACTTTTCGTCGCAAAAATTAGCAACGGCAGATTAGCGACGAATATATTTTTGTCCCAAAATTCGTCGCAAAAAATTTTGCAACGAACTTTTTTTAAAAATTCGTCCCAAAATTTGTCCCCAAAACCCTTTTTTTTTGTAGTGTATGTTTGCAACCTTGCAACACCAACAAAGTTTTGATCAACATCTCAAGCTTACTCTCGTGCGAGCGTTCTTTACTGTTCTTCATTCATCGGAATTCGTACTAACTTGAGCATCGGAGGACCTTCTCCATGGGCTCCCTCTTGGTTTATAGGCACTGACATTTTGTTTGCTCGTTTTAGTATGCACAGGATAGAAGGTAAACCTTTCCTCAAAGTAGAAAGTCTTATTCCAATCAACAATCAAGCTACCTTTGCCAGCGCACAATCTCTTCAGTTTTCATACAGGATCAAAGAGCATGACAAAGAAAGTGACTAATTAAAATGAATGTATTCTAGGTAAAAAGAAATATTAAAATGATTTACTTCTTTTACATTTATTCACTAGTCGACCAATTATATTTTTTTTATTAAATATATAAAATATGATTGTGAATAATTATATAGATTAGAGATATTGAACATGCTCTCAACATAATAGTAGTTACGAGGGATTAGATATATTCATATTGATATAATGATTTAATTTGGGTAAATACAAGATATTGATTTCTCCAATTTATCTTGTAATGCAATTATGTAAAGTGTAATAACTTTTGTAAATTTAATCACTCAGTATGCTCAAAAGGGCAGCCCGGTGCACGAATCTCCCGCTATGCGGGGTCCCGAGGAAGGATCCATTATACACAGTCTTATCCTGATTTTTGTAAGATGCTATTTCTATGATTCAAATCCGTGACCTTTTGGTCACAAAGCAACAACTTTACTGTTGCGCCAAGACTCTCCTTCAAATAAAACAACTATGTAAAGCGTAATAACTTATGTAACTTTAATCACTCAGTATGCTAGTTATCGCTTGAATTATTTTTCTTTAAATATGAATTTGATGTTCTAATATGTGGCAAAAGGCTATTCGCTCGCCCCCAGCGCCCCCGTCAACCCGTCCCTAGGCCAACACGGAGGAGGTAAATCACGAGTAGTTACTAGCCTTTAGTGCAAATGACCAAGACATGGGGGAGGTTATGCTCGGTCACGCCGAGTTTCGACCCCAAGACCTCATGTGGTAACACCCCATGCTTTAACCATCGCACCGCCCCGAGAGGATAATTTGATGTTCTAATATGGTCTTATGTCTCCTTGAATGTTGGTAGAAATTACCCACTTATCTTATATTTTATAAATAAAGGTCCAAGACAAAGCAAGAGAGAGTTGGTTGTGGCTTTCTTTTTCTTGCAAGAGGTAGAACATCCAGAAAGAAAAAGAAATTTGGCTCAGGAAACTCTGAAGGTTTGTTCTAGTAGTTGCTCTTTCGATGATAGGCACCCAGAACGAGATTAACCAAAATCTACGGTAAAGATTGTGTGTGTTTATAGAATTTAACCTTTCATGCATTTAAATCTACAATTTCCTTCTCTATATAAGATAGTGGTATCAATCACGGAAGGGTATGCAAAACAACTCTTTACTAGTTTACTATATTTTATTTCACCCCATTTTCTAGTGCTTTCAGTAGTCGACGCTGTCACTCTTCTTCGAGTAAGCCTAAGGCATCAAACTGTTTGACTACTCGGCACCAGTCTGAAAGCCGGTCCGAAGGAAGCCTATTCGTTGAAAGCCGACTTGATAGAAGTCGATTCACCAAAAGTCAACTCACTAGGAATTGATCCGACAGGAACCGACCAACCAAAGTTCGATCCAACATAACACAATTTAACTGAGCCAACTCATCCTTGATCTCAGATGGAATTGAATATTATAGCAAAAGATAAGTATATTCATCCCAAATAACCCCACAATCCATTTTTATATTATATAAAAGGAGATAAGTCACGAGATTAATTTATAATCGACGGTCAAGTGACTAGGTAGAAGAATATTTTTTTTAAAAAAATATACGTCCACTAAAAATTAACCCTTTATTCTATTATAATAAAAAAATATAGATCGGCTATATTAACGGTCTACTAGTATCGACTCCACGGATATAAAGGGAGATACATATAGATACATAGACGTCAGACGTCTGTTTCTGAAAATCAACTCCTGACCATTACATCAGAGATATCATATGTTCACCCGTCTTTACTACGTCCAAGATCTTCTATTATAATAAAATTACCATTGACAAGGGTTAATCTAAATTATTTTAAAGTATCATAGTCTAGCCAAGTTTACACCTCTAATCAAAAGGAATAATTAAAAACATTGTTTGAATTTCCCTGTCAACGAATATTTAAAAATTGCTTCAAATTTATCTCTAATTAAAAAATTACGCCTCTAATCTTAACCTTTTTATAATAAAATAATAATAATAATAATTTTATCTTCTTTTTTATCTCTAGTTCTGTCGCCAGTGGGGAACCGCCTCGGTGCGAATCCACTTGTTGTCCGCCACGTGTTCACACCCGCGTTCTTTCGTGTCTTTATTCATAACCAATTAATGCCTGATTCCTCGTCTCATCTACCCTACACTATACCCGACCCAACGTACGGTCCCCGTCCAGAAAATGCAAGGCAACTTCGCTTTCCATTCCCACCAAATTCCTGGGGAAAAGTTTGGGTACTGATTGTTGAGTGCGACATAATTTCCACTATTTATCCTATTTCCAAATCTTCTTGCTCCCTATTTCCTCTCTCTCTTCTTCTATGCGGCCTCCGCTCGCGCTCTCTCTCCGTGTCCGATCCCCTCTTCCCGCTTCAATACCCTAGCACCACTCTCCTCGTCGCCGGCGGCGATCCAGGTGTATGCGCAGGGAGGGAGACGCATAGGAGACGGTGGGGCGTGGAAATGACGCGGCGGTGTTCCCACTGCAACCACGACGGGCACAATTCGCGGACGTGCCCCAACCGCGGAGTCAAGCTTTTCGGCGTGCGGCTCGACGGATCCGTGCGGAAGAGCGCCAGCATGGGGAACCTCTCCCTCCTCGCCGGATCCAGCGGAGGCGCGTCTCCGGCCGACGGACCGGAACCGGGCGGCGGATCCGCGGGGGATGGGTACGCCTCGGAGGATTTCGTGAAGGGTTCGTCCTCCAGCTGCCGCGACCGGAAGAAGGGTAAGTGTATTTTAGGCAAAATGATTGCTTCTCCTGTCAAGAACCGATTCATACCGGCGGCGAACGATGATTTGAAGTGTATGCATCTGTCCTGCTTTATGCCATAGACTTGTTTTGGAATCATCTATAGAGAGCACGGGAAAAAGAATTCATCTTTTCCTGGCTTTCATACATTGGAATCAGTAGAAGAAACATCCTGCATATCTTGTTTGGATAAGATCTTGTTTACAATCATTGCACATAGCTCATGCCAAGGTAGGTCTGAACCACATAGATGTTCTCCTCTGCAAGTGAGAGCAATTAGCCACATTCTTAAAAGCCGAGAATGAAATAGCTTGTTCAATTTCTGGTTTGAGCTGTAGAACAAGACGTTGCACATTTTACATTGCACTAGGTTGGCCTGCTCTTTTGCTCCCTGGGGTAAGTAGATCTCCACAGCTTGTCTGTTGTAAAGTTGATGCTAAATTGAGTGAAATTGGTGAATTAATAGAGATCTATGCACAATTTGGTTAATTTTGTCCAGCATAACTTTGGGTAGTAGGGGGGATCACTCTTATCTGAATCACTGGCCTCTAAAGTATCATTGGCATATACATAAAATTTCTTGTTTTCCATTTTTCAGCATCAAATTTGCTGTTTCTTTATGAGCTATGGATATTTGATGTATGAACTTCTGTGTATGGCATGGATAGGTACTCCTTGGACAGAAGAAGAGCATAGAATGTTCTTACTTGGCTTGCAAAAGCTTGGCAAAGGTGACTGGCGAGGCATATCTCGCAATTTTGTGGTGTCAAGAACACCCACTCAAGTAGCTAGCCATGCTCAAAAATATTTTATTCGCAAATCCAACATGACAAGAAGAAAAAGAAGATCGAGCCTTTTCGATATGGTACCTGATGAGGTTACTCCCTCTCTCTCTCTCTCTCTCTCTCTTTGACACACAAATACTTTAGTGTCTGCGCGGGGGCGAGCGTATTCGCCTTTTGCCACCACAAATACTTTAGTGTGTGCTTGCATTGTATTGCCTGAGCTGCCTTATTGAACATTTGTTTACTGCCACTCCTAGGCCTATTAGCTTGCCCATAGTCTGATACTAAAAAACAGATTAGAATATCTCCATGATTTTGCTTTCCTACCTTTTAATGGATGCAAATGAAATAGATTTGGGCTATATTCAACAATTAAAATACCAAAGTGAAGAAAATTTGTCAAAACTTCTAGTTCAATTGATCTGTGAAACATCACTTTTTAAAGTATGTAGAAATGATATTATACATTGTAGAAATTCCGACAAGTATAATGTGCAGATAAAAGTTGTAAGAAAGACCCTATCTCAGTTCATGTTAGATTACCTTTGAATCTTTTGAGGCTGTGTGATTGATTTCCTTTTATTTTGTCAGCCCCTTGAACCACAACTGTTTCCAATGAGCCTCCAAGAATCAGAGTTACAAAGCAACAAGCCACCTCCAATACCTCCAACTCTGAACGAGGAATGCGAGTCGATGGATTCTAATGACTCAATGTTGGGAGAAACAGTTGTCCCAATTCCAGAAGCTCCCCAGGGCACTTACACCATGGTACTCCCAACATATTATCCCCCATTTCTTCAATTCGCATCCCCTTACTGGCCTGGAGGTACATCAGAGACCCCAGATCAAGCACACGAAATTATAAAGCCAACAGCAGTGCATTCAAAGTCACCCATAAACGTTGAAGAGCTCGTCGGCATGTCAAAACTGAGTATAGGCGACAACGGGGGAGAAACGGCGTCTTTATCGTCTTCACTAGGTTTGCTCAGCGGGTCAAAGAGACAATCTGCCTTCCATGCAAATCCATTCCCGAAGGCTCGCACTTGATCTCACTATTCAGGCAGGGTTCCCAGTTAATTAGCTTCGGCTCCTTGTTAATACAGTCTTAAAGGTAGTTTCATTTGCAGACTATAAAAGACAGCTTATGTTCGTGAAATACTCAGATAATATATACTACTAATGTAGCAACTGTCTTATTGTCAATTCTTTGAGAGAGTAGTTATAACTCAAGTCTTTGAAAGTTGAAACTCGGTACCTAAGTGGTGTCAATGATATATGCACTGTAGCTTTAACCATTTACATTTCATTTGTTCATCATCTCATCTGCACTTCTAACTTTATAGTTGTAGGCAGATGATGATGATGATGATGATGATGATGGCGGCCTTGAGATGAAGGTTTATTAATCATCTACATATAATGTGAAACATAATGATGCACGAGTCCATCAAAAGCAATCATGGCTTGTGAGGATTAATGTATTGCTGAATGAGATGATCTAAAGCTGTTCCTTGACAAAAATGCTGCAGAGACAAGTTTTCGAGTTATTTCATAAGATTTTCCATATCTGTGGAAAACGTTTCTTATTATTTAATTTATACTTTGGACAGAAGGGTATGCATCTTGCTTTCGGGTATCACGTGCTTTCCACAGGCAGCATTTCGACGGCAGGAGCTCCACGTGCGCGAGGCGTCGGCAGCGGCAGGGAAAGCAACGGGCACGTGCGGCGTCACCCCACGAGGAACTCGCGCCGCTTTCCCACGCAGACGCACGAACCGAAGCGCCGGTAACTTCACCGTCGGTGACTTTTTTTGTTAATTGAAAAAGAAATGTTTAATCACTTAATTAAGCCGTTTATGCTTCGAAATCACGTGCCGGTGTCAGAAGGGACCGCGTGTGGAAACGTGAGAGCAACTCCACCTCACGTGAAACCGGCGCAAAGGAAACTATGCCACTTTTAGTTAATATAAATATAGACTTAAAAGAAACTTCATTAACTATTTGATTATTTATAAATTTTGGATTCAAGTGATTAGAAGTTTAATAATTAGGAAGGGCCGGGACCTACAGAAAAAATATTTTTTTTTCAAAAAAATGTATTTGGATATAAATCAAACCTTGCAATAAAGCGATCGCAGAGCACGTAACGTCGTTCCCAAAACTCACATGGCAATACGCAGAGAGAAGAGGGAGAAAGTCTTGAAATAAAGAGGAAGTAGGCAACGAAAGAACAGCACGTCTCCGCTTTAAAGAGGAAGAGGGAGAGGGAGAAAGAGGAGCAGAGCAAGAGGCGGTGGTGGTGGCGGAGATGGGCGAAGACCGTGCAGGAACTGTTCTCCCCTTTTAATACGCCCCCAATTCCGATCCTATTGATTATTCTCTTCGATCTTCATCGCCGCCCACACTCCCCTTTCATGGCGCCGGAGAGGGAGATGCCGGCGTCGGCTTGTTACTCCGCCAACTTTGTCTCTGCCAACCTTCTTCCACCTCCGAATCAAAATGACTCTTTTCTAGCCGCCGCCGACGCCCGACCGATTTTCTTCCTTTTTCGGCCAGAGTTTCTTCTCCGCGGCTGTTGATTGTGACACCGAATTTTACTCGACGGCGGAGAAGTCTGGAACCGTAGGGCGTAGCTCCTTGTCCACTGCTTTCCAGGCGGAGCAGAGTCCGCTCGATCTTTATGTTCCGGTGAGGAAAGGAATAGAGCTGTTAGTTTTGTGATTTTGGTACGGGAACTGGTGGTTAATATAGGTGTTTTTTGAGAACTGGTGCAGCAATGCGAGGACGAAGCGGAGCTCGAGTGGTTGTCTCGGTTCATGGAGGAGTCTTCTTTCTGCGATGTCCCTGACATCGCGCCGCCGCGGTCATGCGCAGCGGCCCGGAGCAAGCGCCCTCGGTCCGCCGCCTGGGCCTCCTTGGCGCTGAGCTCGCCGTCTTCGTCGTCCTCTTCCTCCAACGAGTTTTCCTCGGACGGATCTGGGCGGAGGAAGAATGGGAGGAGCAGGGCGGCGCCGAGGAGGTGCACCCACTGCGAGTCGGAGAAGACGCCACAGTGGAGGACGGGCCCGCTGGGGCCTAAGACGCTGTGCAACGCATGCGGAGTGAGGTACAAATCCGGGCGGCTCGTGCCGGAGTACCGGCCGGCAGCGAGTCCCACCTTCGTCCTCGCGCAGCACTCCAACTCCCACCGCAAGGTCATGGAGCTGCGGCGCCAGAAGGAGCTCTTCCTCCTCCCATGCCCCCAGCACAGCCACCCAGACGCTTCCTCCGCCGCACAGCCGGAGATTCTACTCGACGACGGCGGCGTCTGCTGAGTTGGTGTGCTCTCCTTGGTAGTGTTTAATAAGTTTTCACTAATTAATCGACCTTACTTTTCTCAATTAATTCGCCATTAATAACTAAAAGAAATCAAAATAATTTAAAATTTTCCACTGACGTAATAATGAAGGGATGGGTAAAGCATGTGACGTGCAGTTGGGATGCCTGCAAGTGTCAGAATGAAAGCGAAAAGAAGAAACCAGTCACGTGACGATACAGCAAGAATAATGGCCAAAAAATCCTACGGAACATTAAAATTAATTCGAGGTAAAAACTTTATTTGTATTAGCCATTACAGATAAAAGAGTTTGAGATGAAAATTCACGCACCTGCTGCACATAATTTGAGGGCATAAATAGAGAATTAAAAATCAACTCCGGATCATATAAATTCTCGTCTGCAAGTACCCTGCGCCATAATCAGCTTTTAGCTAGCATTAAATTTGAGCAGCAAAATAAGAGCACCATAAATAATAAAATGCAATTTAAATTAATTTAGGCAGTTCGATACCTGTAAAAGGAATGTTTAAAATCACATTTGACATTCACATACCCATTTTGTGTCACAGCGGTGAATCATTTTAAGTTATCAAGATAAACCAGTGGATGCTAAGTATGATTGTATGAAAGTTTCTTTGTTTGCTAATGAGTTAGTGATGGCTTTCCTCTAAGCCCTGTTAGTAATTCTATCGCGGCCAATTTTATCACCGCTGATGTCGCTGTAGGATATCTCTGTTGATAACTCAGCTTCACATCTACTTAAAGAATCTCCCTCCCTTTTTGCCCATGTCCGTCCCTGAGAGGCCCATCGCAAGGACTGATTTGGAGTCTGGTCGCCACTTGAACTCTTTGAGGGTTGAGAAAAGATTTGTTAGCGTAGGAGAGACTTCGTCGTCCTTTATATTATTGCATGAGATGACTTCGAGTCTCTTCAAATCGATCCATGATAAAACTACTGATTCAAAACTTTTTGTGGTTAAGAGTGAGCAGCCCTCTAAGGAGAGAGACCTCACGTACCTGAAGAGAACAATAAAAAGCAACTAGATGAGCAAAAGTTCCATCGAATAAATAAGAAATAGCTAGAGAAAAAACTAGAAGAGTATCTGAATTCAGAGTATCTTCAAGAACCAAAGGGACTGTTTTAGCAAGTCATGATTTGCACAATGTTTTGCACACTTGTTTGAAGATAGACAGTGCAGAAGTAATGTCCATTGCATTATTCATGCCGACTACAGTAATAATGGGAGTAGGGATATATTTTATCCTCATAACATATCACGCCTACCCAACAACTAGTATCCCTTGCATTGCACAATCCCTTCTTACTTCTCATACTTCGCGTCCTCACACGGGCTCATCCCCTACCTAATTTTGTCAAACCCAACTCTAGTTCCCAGCCACCACTCTTTCAGTCTTAACACCTGCAGAGGTCACAACCATTATCATGTCGTCTGAAATCCTCAAGAACATTTTGAATTTGGCAAGCACACTTCCAGGAGGGTTATGAAGTTATGTGATCCTCCATGCCAATGATCAATTAGGTCTACACTACAACAAATAATGTGTTTAATTCTATATCATGTCATTTTTTATCATAACTAATCTTTAAATGGAATTGATTCATAATTAGTTCATTTTTATTAGATTGGTCTATATATTAGAGTTGTCTCTCTCTCTCTATATATAATAGTAGTCGTCTATATATCCGATTTCTCCGTCATTCCCTTTTCAACAGGTCCTGTTCTCTTCTCTCAACAAATGTATGAGAGTTTTACACTCTCAACACAACAGACACTAGCTATGCTCATCGTTGGTTCAGGTCATTGGTGTTTTTTAATACATGGTTAACTAGAGTAAAAAAGTCTCTCTGCTAGAGTTTTCCTAGTTAAATACATATATTCTTTTAACCATATTGATTTTTTTTTCCCCAAAAAAAAGTATGATAGTCCCTATGCAATCATTGAGGTGAATTTTAGAGAGGAAATGAATATCTAGTAAATATATCAACGTGAAAAACGACATGTGGGATAGTGTAGTTACTAGTGTCACAACTAATGTGGTATGACAAGTGATTTTAAAATAATTGTAACTTTACACTTAAGGCAAGCTTGACTCCCTATCTTTTATGATAGTACAAGGATGAACTTAGTATCTATATTTAAGATAAAGATAAGCTTGAGTCTATCTTTTACCTTAATACTAGATGAACTTCAGTATAGAAACCCCTTTTGTGTCTTAAAAAGAAAGAAAGAAAAAGAAACACTAGTTGATATGTAATAGAAAAACACATGTCTCACTGGGTCTGATGATGATTATTAACTTGTAAAGGCAAGAAATGGATATTAAGAATTCTATTTTATTAAATGATGCAAGAGAGAGTTGGGAAAATACTGGTTACTAGGACTCAGATGAGTTTACAAAAGTTTAAAGGATTAGATTCATCAATATTGATTGATTAAAGACTCACCATAAGATAAATAATAAAATTCAAGATACAAACTCACATTTGATGTAAGTAGAAGAACCTAGATATAACTGAAAGTACCTGAACAACCAATTCAACTATTCTGGTAAAGACCCATTTTGTATTACTGCAGGAAAATATATCAGAATGAAGCATGTGAGATGACTTTTTGATATAGAATAAACAATTCTCACCATCAAAGACCACCAAACAACTAATCTCTGACTAAAACTAATAGCCATTGGAAATTGGGAAATCATAAATCTCCTTTAAGATAAAAGGAAAGTGTTTGTTTATCATTGACATCCTAGCCATGGAATCGGTATGAATTGAGTAAATATCAGACGTAGAAACAGATAAGAGCTAATCATTTCTTCCATATAAGCTAGTGGACAAGTAAGGTATAGTATACGTCCAAGATTCAGTCGGGAGCACCCTTTCACACCGTACTATTGAAAAACAGATGAATGGAGTTAAACCATACAAAGAAGATTTTACTATCCAATTTCAATCTTCAAATTGAGAGAAAAACAAAAAAGTTTGAGAGGCATTATGTACCTGCAAATGCTGGAAAGACTAAACATGTCATCATCCAGTCCCCAACAATTTTCAAACATGACTTCTCTTACTGCCTCACACACCCTAAACAGTGCTTCCAAGCTTCTTTTATCACGCAGCTGGCACTGCTCCATTTGAAGTGTCTGGATGCTGGGGCACCTTCCCAAGTGTTCCAATGGCCCTGGGTCAGCGTCTATCCTCCTGCAGCTCTGCAATCTCAATTTCTTCAGGTTTTCGCAGAAGGACAATGCAGCTATCCATCCTGCATCCATCCGGTGGTTTGATATCGTCAATTCCTCAAGCATCTCGCAGCATTGCCCCACCGCTGAGATGCCGTCGTAGCTACCCTCACAACCAGCAAGCTCCAGCTTCACCAGTCGCTTGCATCCATGGGCCAGCATTGTGAGTCCAATGTCCGCGACACCAGGACCTGAGTAGAAACCCTCAACGGCTCCCACTATCCGCAGTATCTGGAGGTTCTTGAAAGCAGAGATGGGACGGAGAGCAAGATCGGAGCAGCGATGGAGTTCCAGTTCCTGCAGAATGTTGCACGCTTCGGCGACCGCCCTGACACCGACCTCCGAAGCGAGGGCAACGAGGGACAATTTCCGAAGACCAGGGCAGTCGCTGGCAACAATAACGAGACCACGATCGATGACATCCGGCTCGAGGAAGCGGCACTCGCCCACGGGAGGGTCTGCGCTGGCATCGACAGAGAAGGAAACGGCGCCCTTCGAGAGAACGACGCCGGCGTCAGCATCCGAAGGGGTCGCGAAGGAGGCGGGAACGAGGTCGAGGTCGTCGAGGTCGGGAAAGCGAAGGGGAAGGCGGCGACGGTGGAGGAAGGACCAGTCGAGTACGGTGAGGGAGCGTCGAAGGCGGCCGGCGAGGCGTAGCCATCGCCGGCAAACGAGGGAGACAGACAAGCGAACCGAGTCAGGGAGCGCGGCGAGGACGCGGAGGAGGATCTCGTCGGAGAGGATTGCGGTGGGATCTGGCTCGTCCCCAACCTGGAGAGCTTTCAGCGTCGAGATTTGGCCATCGAGCTGCATCTCGAGCACCGCATGCTTGAAGGTCTTATCGGCCGCGAACCAGCTCCTCAGGCGTCGTCGGCGGCGGCGCATCTAAGGCTCTCCAGCGTCGGCCGCGCGATGCTTCTCCGCCGCATCGTGCTTCGCCCCCTTCTTCTTCGACGCTGCTCTCGCGCAGAAAAGCATACAGTTGCCAAAGGAAACGGCAACGGCGAAGGTTTAGGTATTTATAATCGAGATGGGGATCGAAGATAGGGTTTGGAATTGCGACTAAACAATGACAATACGAAAACTGACGGAGTTTTTTCTGACGGCACAGACCTAGCAGTGATATCAGCATGGATGACGTGGCGGATGGGCAAAGGCTACCACATTAATTAAATGGGGTATATTTATTTGAGAAGGATGAAACTATTTAGTGCAGGGATAAAAAATAAATAAATTTAATATTTTTTTTTAAAAAATAAGGTTCATCAAGAGAACCTCAATTTTTAAAATATTAAAATAATATCCCATTCAATTTTTTTTTGAAAGTCTTATTATTCAATATTATTATAGAACATTGAATATAACTTCAATAGCTTTGTTCAAAATTATTATTTTATTTAAATTTCTCTATGTATAAGAAGTAGTTTCAACGGTTAACTGTGCGAAACTCCCTAGGTAATGTTTCAACTTTACCGTTAAGTCCACGTGTTAGAGAATATTTATTTGAACTCCTTAATTCATATCAATTCATCTAATCCACTAGTTATGTACAATTTTATATAATTATACTCAATTAAACTACATATATACTTAATTTTAAATATTTTATACCTAATAAAGTGGATTATGTACATACATATATACTATATATTAATACATATAGATGATATTGATCGATCTATTATAGATAGTAGTCAATTCGGTAGAAAATATAATAGATTTTAATTTAATTGATGTTGACTTTAAAAGTAATTATATTTCATTATGGACTTTTTATACCTATATTTTGCCATGTACCTAAAAAATGTGTACACATGAATGATGTTTAATTTAGGAAGAATTATATCTCATTATGAACTTCTTTTATCTATATTTTACCATGTACCTAAAAATTATGTGCATAGGTAGTGTATTAGATTTGAATTTAAGCGGTGCTAAATTTAGAAGAAATTATACCTCATTTTGGATGAATGATATCTATTTTTAAATTTTTTGTACCTATATTTTGTAATGGTCCCTCAAAATGTGTGGACAGGTAGTGGATTAGATGAATTATTGTAGATTAAAGAGTTGAAACAAATATTATCTAACATAAGGACAGGCAACAAAATTAAAACTAGATGGGAGATCTTGATAGAGGAAATTGCTTAAATGGTGAACATCTTGATAGAGGACGACTAAAACCCTAAAGCCAAGGTTCGATGGCCACTAACAATACATTAATCTCTAATGTCAATTGCCAAAGAATAAAAGATCCAAACTCGATGTGGCCAATAGATACTGAAGAATAAGGAAAGCTAAAACGGAGAAAGAAAACAACAACAGTTAAACCGGCACACAATAGTAGTCATCATATTCTTACTACATTCACTTCCTGGTTTTAGCAAACTATTTGTGTCATGTAATTCATTGTTAAATTTTTTAACAGAAGCATCCAACTTTCAAAATTTTCTAAAAGTATTTTTTTTCTTATTTTTTCTCTCTCGTCAATCACTATGTTACTGCCATTCAACAAACAGGATCACTATGGTTCTGATTTTTAAAAATTAATATCATTGTGATGTTGATTTTAGGATTTGTGCAATATCAAAGTGGTTGACAATGATTAACCTGGATCTTTAATTGTCTTAGGCTAAATTACAAAATTAATAATACATACATGTACAATGAGCATTTAACAAACATATAACATATATATACCAATATCCGTTTGTAGGTCTGCGTTAGGTCGGCTAAAGAGGATGAATAACTTGAAAAGAAAGTTAGAGATCTCTTATTTTTCGAACTTAGTAATGACACAATATTAATTAAACAATTAAAAGAAAATGCATAAAATAAGTAAGAGGACAAGAATTACTTAATTACAACCTAGGTGGTTGTGAATCCAAGGCATGTGAAAACGCACTATAAATTTTCTTTCATTAAAGGCGAAGTAGTCACTTATAGATTTTGGAAGCTCACAAACTAGCTAGGAAATAAATATAGTGATTGTTATGCAATTTCTATTTTTATAGCCTTTGGAAATAAGTTACCGTTACTTGAAGGCGCCTCCAAAAGGATCCAGGATGCTTCCAAGAGAATAGAAGTTTATCCACGCTTCCAAGAGAATAGAAGTCTATCCTCTTCTCAACGGTAGCCTAACGACTACTATTCATTGGAGGCGCCTCTAAGCTCCTATGGTGGTGCCTTTAAGGAAGGATCTAGGACGCCTCCATCAAAGAATGAGGGCACCCCCATCAAGGAATGAGGGTGCCTCTACAAAGCATGTGGGCGCCTCCATCAAGAGCATAAGGGCACTTCCAAGCTTCTTTAGGGCATCCATTTAACCTCTAATCAGTTAATTCTTCATTGGGCTTCATTGGGTGATGCTCCAATCATCTAAAATTAAGCTCACCCGAACCTAACTCCGGTCTTCTCCTCGAGCCGACTTCTCGTCCCTCGGATGCGCAACGCGCTTCCTTCTCGTCTGCCTTGTCTCTCGGATGCACGAGTTCGTCCACTCACTTCTTGTATCATTTTTCTTACTAGTTGCGTCTTCCGCTCGACTTCTTGTGTTCTTAAGTTATTGCACACTTATACAGAAAATATCAAAACCGCAGGACCTAACTTAACCAGGTTGAACACATCATAACTAACCTGGGGTAATTACAATTTCCTCCTTTTTGATATGCATCAACCCAAGTTAATTTAGGGCAAACAAACAATAAAATATTTTAAGAAAATAAATTTGGCAATAAGTACAAGAAATAATTTTACAATAAGTATATGCAATGACCTCCCCCATAACTTATTCTCTCTCCTCATTTGATCACATAAAAAAAAAAATAGTAGGGAAAATAGGAAAACTAAATACAAAATATTAGGAAATACTCTTGGAGTTTTCAAAAGAACTTTCAGTAATATGACATGAATAATTTTTATCAATTAAACCTCTATTTTAATAAAAAGATAATTTAAAAATAATTTTTATGTTTCAAAAAGTACTAAAAATTTTGGTAAATGGCAAACATTAAGTATTAGAAACATGGGAAAAAATACATGAATAAAGTATTATTATTTGAACCATAATAAATTTTTAGAACCTAAATGGTTATTTTGAGAATTTAAATGTTTAAAAATAGATTTTTAATTCAAAAAATCTTGTTATTTTTTCTCAATGATCAAAATATAACGTTCCTTAGCCTAAAAATAAGTTTTTTTTCAAAATTTATCTCCAAAAAAATAAAAAATTTAAAATAACATTTTTTGATAAAAAAAATCATAAAAATCAGATAATTATAAAAAAAATCTCAGGAATTTTTATCTAACAGAAAAACTAACTCATTATCACAATTTTTTTTTTTTAAAAAATCTATTCTTGAAATAATTTTTATTTTAAAAATCTGATTTTTATTAGAAAATTCATAAAAAGTAATATTAAGGTAAAAATTTTCAAGAAATTTTATGTTAACAAATAATAAATTCATTTTTCATATAAAAAAATTAACACAAAACATGAAAAGAAAGCATGCGAAATAATTAATTTTTTTAAATAATATTAAAATTTAAAATAAATTCAATTTAAGGCATGAATAAAAATTAATGTTAATCAAACTAGGCAGGTTTTGGGAACCTAAAATGAGTTTCTATCTACTAGGTTTATCATGTATTTCTTAGGAATTTTACTTCTAGATACTTTTACAATTTACTCCCTATAGTTCCTAATATACCAATTAAGTCAGCTATAATTTAAAAAAAAATTGGAGCAATTTTTCTTAAGTTCTATTTGTTCTTTAAGTTTTGCATTTTCATTTTTAACTTTATCAAATTGTTAAAGTGGACATGCTTTAGCTAAGATAGTTTTCAAATATATATTTTCCTTTTTAAATTTGATTAGTTTTAAGCTTACATAAAGATTTAGACATTAATTTTGTGCCTTCATAAAGTTGGTTAGGAGGAAGAAGACATACCTCAGTTACCATGTCGGTCTTGAAGTTTAACTCTCCCTTTTTATCACTGCTTTCCTCTTAAGTAGCTCTTCCTTCATCAATGCTCTCCTCTTGGTGACTCACCATTAGTGCTAGTCCGGCATAGTCCTCCAATTTGGACTATTCTGATAATAACTCGTCTCATATTGCTTTGAGGTTCTTTTGTTTGAGGTTTCTTGACTCTTTGTCTTTGACTTTTAATTTCAGGCAGTTCTCTTTTATGTATCTTTCTCATCGCAGTTGTAGCATCATACTTTTCTTTTATTCTATGAAAGCTTCTTAGCCTGAAACTTATTGAATTTGTTATTTTTAAAGAACTTTGAAAATTTTCTTACCATGTAAGCTTTTCATCTTCGTCAAAAGATGTGTTAGAATTTAATTCGACCTTTCTTGTGTTCAGTGCAACGTTGTTGTTTGGTTCATTGTCCTTTCTTATCCCTACACATCTAAATTCATGTAATTTAAAGGTTGAAAATAAATTTTCTAAACTACTTACCTCGAGATCCTTGGAAATATAGTAGGCGTCTACTATCGAGGTTCATTTGGGTGTTCTTAGAAAGGCATTGAGAGCATATTAGATTGAGTCTTGGTTTGTTACTAGTTCTCCAAGGTTTGTCAGTTTGGTGATAAGCTCCTTGATCGTTTCGTGCAATTGGGCTACCATTTCTCCTTTTTGCATCCGGAGGTTTGTTAGCTGATTTCTGAACAAGTCCCTTCTTGTTAGCTTTACCTCCGATGTCCATTTTATAGCTCCAGGAATTTCTCCAAGAGTTCTTTGGCGGAGTCGTAAGCACTGATTTGATTGACTTCTTGCGGTGACAGAACATTTAACAGATGGAACTCTGCTTTGTCGTTTGCCACAGGGTCAGCTTGCTCCTTCTTTCTCTAAAAGTATTCTTCTTTTTAAGCTCCTTGTTGATCTTTGGGTGATATAAAACCATATTTAATTGTAAGTAATATGTCAAAAATCATTTTAAAAATACCTCCATCTTGTTTTTCCATGTAACAAATCTCCCTTGAACTTCAGAATGCTCACTCCAGCTATTTATGCTTTAGATGGTGGTTAGTCCTTCTGAAGTAACTTGGCTTTGATACTGATTATAGGTTTGCGTTAGGCCGTCTAGAGGAAAGTGAATATCCTGAAAAGAAAGTTAGAAATCTCTTGCTTTTTAAACTTAGCAATAATACAATATTAATTAAACAATCAAAAGAAAATATATAAAATAAGTAAGAGGACACAAAAATTACTTAGTTACAACCTAGGTGGTTATTAATTCAAGGAAAGTGAAAGTGCATTAGAAATTCTTCTTCGTTGAAGGAGGAATAGCCTCTTACAGATTTTAGAAGCTCACAAACTAGCTAGGAAATGAATATAGTGATTGTTATGCAATTCCTAACTCTAGAGGACTTTTTATAGCCCCTGAAAAAGTTACCATTACTTGGAGTAGCCTTCAAGAGGATCTAGGGTGCCTCCAAGAGGATAAAAGTTCATCATCTTCTCAACGGTAATATAATGGTAACTGTTCATTGGAAGCACCTCCAAACTCCTATGAGGGTGCCTCTAAGGAAGGCTCTAGGGCACCCCCATCAAAGAATAAGGATGCCTCCATCAAGGAATGAGGGTGCCTCCATCAAGAGCATGAGGATGCCTCCAAACTTCTTTAGGGTATCCAGTTAACCTCTGATCGGTCAACTCTTCCTCATGCTTCTTTGGGTGATGCTCCGGTCATCTGAAATTGACCTCACTCGAACCCAACTCTGGTCTTCTCTTAGGGCAACCTTCTTCCCCGACTTCTCATCCCTCGTATACGTCACACACTTCATTCTCGTCTATCAGTGTACTCTTCCATACTACCTCATCCCTTGGATGCACCGAGCTCGTCAATTCACTTTCTGTACCATCCTTCTAGCTAGTTGTGCCTTCCACTTGACTTCTTTTATTCCTAAGTTTCTAAATACTCAAATATAAGACATCAAAACTGTAGGATTTAACTTAACCCGATTAACCACATCAAAACTAATTTGGGGTACTTACGCCTTTTACATAGTTCAAATTTCATACAAAATACTTCAATATCTACTTAAGTTGCACTCAACAAGATTTTAGAGTATAAAACTCATCTATTATTGATTCCAAGTCTATTTTCTCAAACAATTATAGTTCTATGTAGAGAATCATGCAATCAGAAAGTGAATCGTCATCCATCTCATTGTGACATGTCATTTTGAGAAATTTCATGGCTGAAAAGGCTTTCATTGTCGTTGCAATTGATACATGAAGAGTCAATATAAGTTGAATCAATATCTGCATCATAACATAACTCTTAGCTTTTTGGTCACAACCATTTCTCTATATAATGCAGAAAGAATAGAAGTTTGTTGAAACTCAACCAGGGTTGTAAAGGAGCCGAGCTGAGTCGAACAGTAAGAGGCTCGAGCTCGATTTGTTATCCCTAAGCTCAATCTTGGCTCGAGTTCAATTCAAGCTTTAGTTCTTAAGCTCGAGTTCAGCTTACAACAACATTAAATATCTCG
>JBBMJZ010000053.1:9008182-9024353 GCA_037833815.1 Zingiber zerumbet
CTACACTTAACAAATAAATGTAGATTATTTGACCAAATATGATTCTTTATTCAAAATAAATGTTTACAAAAGCATAGACTTTCAGTATACACTCCAACATGTCTCTTGACCTTGGAAGTGTAGCAGCATTTGTCTCCAAGAAGCTTCAAGAATCGGTGGTGATGTATTCATGAGATCGGTGAAGAAGATTGAAGAGTCGTCTGAGAATATTGCACGCAAATCCTTTTATTCGGGCGCACAACGGCTAATTTTTCAAGCTTAAGCAGTTACCCTAGTTGATTAAGCCTTCTTAATCGATTAGCCCAATCGATTAAGAATCTTTTTGTTCGTGCGAGAACAAGACTTAATCGATTAAGCTTTCCTGCTTAATATCTTACCAAACTCTCTGTACATTCACGAATTCCAAGCTTAATTGATTATTGTAATCGATTAAGCATTCATAATCGATTGCCCTAATCGATTATGAGCCTCTCTGTGTACTTCGCGAAAACTGCTTAATCGATTAAGCTTCAGTAATCAACTAAGATAGTCGATTACCAAACCCTAACTTTCAAACATAAGTCTAGGGTTCCCTTACCCTACATCCGGTCAACCTTGACCTGTTGGGACTCCTTATTGCCTAGCATCTAGTCAACCTTGACCTGCTAAGACTTCTTCACCAAGTATCTGGTCAATCTTTTAATTTACTTAGACTTTTCTCCTTGTGTCAAGTATCCGGTCAATCCTTTGATCTATTTGGACTTCCAATCACCAGGTGTCGGTCAACCTTGACCCACCTAGATTTCCACTGCCTGGCTTCACTCACTGGGACTTCCTCATTGCCTAGCTTCACTCACTAGGGCTTTTCACCTGGCTTCACTCACCAGGATTTTTCTTCTGCCTAGCTTCACTCACTAGGGCTTTCTAACTATCTTGCTTTACTCACCAGGACTTTCCACACCAAGTGTCTGGTCAACACTGATCCATCTAGATTTTCTTCTTCTACCAACTTTTCCGTTGGACTTGTCCTTGCCTAACTTTCAATTAGGACTTCCCAATCAAGTGTCCAGTCAACCTTGACCTAATAGACTCTTCTCATCAAATTAGTCAATTCTAGACCATTGGGAAATTACACCAACAATCTCCTCAATCGGACAATTACAATTGCAACTCTATACATTGTCAAACATCAATACTCAAGCTTGAGTCAACTCAAGCTTAGTCAAACTGGTTAACCTTGACCTAGGAAAATTGCACTAACACAGAGAAGCTTTTATAAATACCTTGGGCCGACGATGTTAGATGATACGACACATATTTTTCTCGTCTTTTTGGCTAAGATCAAGTATGATATTAAATTAATTTTTTATAAAGGGAAGTCCGTTATGCTTGCTGCTGAGATGAACACATCAACGAGGGTGGAGCCACTTATAAGCAAGGGCAGATCTCTCCCTGCATTGAACAATTGCTAGTATATATAAATATATAGAGAGGGTCTTAATACTAAGTATATTTTTTAATACTAGATACCATAAGGTGAACGCTGAGCCTAAATACTTTATCCTATATATATATATATAAATGCTTACCTTATGTTGTATACATAGTGTATTTTTTTACTTCCTAAACGTTAAATACTATACCCTAAACCTTTTTTTTTTTTTTAAAAAAAATTACACTAGATGTGCAACATAAGATGGACAGTGTGTGTATATATATATATATATAGTAATGACATGCACAGGGTAAATTTTTAAAAAAGCTTAGAAATAAACATATAAATTCATGGTCTACCATTTTAACTTTTTATGGATCCATAACTTTATGTGTCTATTTCTAAAATTTTTTTCTCAATGCATATGCCTTACTCTCTTCCTATATATATATATATATACACACACACGAGCTTCTTAACAAACATGTATATGAGTTTTTTAATGAACATATTTACAAACCCTCTAAATCCTCTAAATAAATATATTTATGAGCTTACGAACTAACTACTATTAAACTTGTATATATATACACACACGAGCTTCTTAACAAACATGTATATAAATTTTTTAACGAACATATTTACAAACCCTCTAAATCCTCTAAATAAATATATTTATGAGCTTACAAACTAACTACTATTAAACTTGAATTCGACTCCATAATATTTTTGAACTCTAAATTAAGCTCAAACTCCACTCATTAACGTAATTAAATATATATATTTTTTAATCGAGACCCAAATAATTTGCCAGCTGTTGGTAGATTTCGCACTACTAGATTTGCATTTCTGCAATTATATTTATGAGCTATTTATCATTCAAACAATATTGTTGAAATAAATTTTATAATAAAAAATATTAATGTGTTGATTTTGACAATACCATAATAATCAGCAAAAACACCTTTTAACACGCTAAAATTTTGTAATTTTTTTATCCAAATGAAGTTTTTTCATCACGTACATGTATTATGTGTATAATATATGAATATATATAAATTATATAAAATAAATATTTAATATTAAGTAATTAAATAATATTATTTAATGTTAATATAATTTATTTAATAAAATTTTTAATAAAGAATAAAGTAAAAATTAAGTTATTAATTATACCTTAAATTAGATTATGTAATGAAAATAAATCATCTGAAGAATCGATGAGATATAGAGATGGATAGATGTGAGTATAATTTTTCTCGAAGAATTGATGAGATAGATAAATTGATGTAACTGTATTGATACACAACCGGAACAATTGAATTGATGCATTGTGATATAAAAAGAGATAAGAAGGAAAAAGTTATAGTAAAAATTAGAGAGAGAGAGGAGAGAAGATAAAAAACCGATGATGATTGTGACGCTGAGAAAAAGTGATATACATAGTAAAAAATTTATTGTATAAAAATAATATTAAATTAATTAAATAGTAAGATGACAAACCAACTTAATCATGAAAATTCCGATCATAATTGAAAATTTGATGCATAAAAATTAGAAAAATTGAATTTATTTTCCATAGGAAAAAATGACTTTAACTCAATTAAATAGTAAGATGACAAATATAGAGTTTTTGAAGCATAAAAATTTAAAATATTGTATGTCAATGATGAGTGCAGTCTTACCCACTCCAGCTCCCCCAGTCCCTAGCGGCGCGTTTATACGCTTAAAATAGAAAGTGTCTACGAGTAAAAAAAAAAAAAAGGAGTTATTAGAGCAACTATAATGCCATTAACGTATCACGTGTTAATGATAATATTTTATTATATATATATATATTTTTTTTATAATATGTAGTATTAACGTGTTAAATTCTTTGAACATGTTAATGCTACAGTACATCTACAGTGGTTCTACAGTAGCATCACGTAGGCAATAACGTTAGGTACTAACAGCACAGTAGCTCCACGGTGGCATTAACGCTGAGGTTTTAACAGCGCGATACAGATGCAGGAAAGTGAAAGCCAAGAAACTGACAGGTCGACCATAGGGAGAAGTGTAGAAAGTGGAAAAAATTAGAAAAATTGAAATTGTTTTCCATAGGAAAAAATACTTAAACTTAGTTAAATAGTAAGATGACAAATATGGAGTTTTTGAAGCATAAAAATTAAAAATATTGTATGTTGAGAGTGGGATTTGAACCCACGCCCTTTCGGACCAGAACCTTAATCTGGCGCCTTAGACCAACTCGGCCATCTCAACACAACGATTTGTTCTTCCATTGTAATTTAATATCAAAATTACCTTCGACAATTTAGCACAATTCTCACTAGCATCTATAGCATGGTAGTGAAATCTGGACGGAAAACCCACAAATAACAGGAAGGATGAACGGTGAACTTGAAGTTATCTAGTGGCACAATCAATCACTTTGTACCTCTCAAGAGAATATTGGAAGTAAACTGGCATTGCGATGGTGAGGGAAGAGCAAGAGAGCTTCTTTCATTTCTCACCTTTTCCTTCTTAGTTCCTTGAGCTTTGGGCTCTGCTTCACCTCAGAACTCACAAGAAGAGTAGTCGATGAGATTGGGGAAAGGCACCAATGGCCGGCGCCTTCAGGTTCTTGTTCATCTTCATGCTTGTTATTGGCTCACTTTGCTGATGATGATATATCGGATATCTGCACTGGGTGTTTGTTGTATTATGCGATGTAAAACTGATCGAGCTCTATACATTCCTTGCCGTGAGCTGTTGTTGTAGAAGATCTCCATTACTTTCTGACAAATAGCGTCTTCTAAACCACTCTGCTCTGTACCTCTCCCAGTTTCCGATCTTGTTATCTGAATTTGGCAATTAGCTTTTGAAACAGCTGAAAGCAGGTTGTCATGTAACTTAAAACGATCATTGACTCTTGCAGTTCAGTGAATGATCTACGCTGTTGTTCAAATCGACTGTCTATAACTAGCACCTATTCTTGTTTACGGTGTTCTTTTTTCATATATTACTGTTAGAAAAATGAAATATATTAAATTGATATACAAAAAACATTAATATGATAAAATGCAAGTATGAATTACTTGCGGGGATAGCTCAGTTGGGAGAGCGTCAGACTGAAGATCTGAAGGTCGCGTGTTCGATCCACGCTCACCGCATACACGTTTTTTTTTGTTTTGAAATTGCGTTATGTATTATTAATTATAATTACGTCCTTTGAGTTCCTAACTTTACATTTATCATAAAACTTGCAAAAGACTTTGTTAAAATGGAAATAATATAAAATTACGGGGCAAAGTAATTTTTTCGTCGCACGCCTATTTTGCGCGAAGGGCTCGGGGAGAGGACAAGGTTCAACCATGGCGAGCCGAGGAGCGAAGGGAGCCGGCGCTGCGGGTGGCGTCCTCAAGGCCTCCGACCTGCAGAAATTGAGCCTGGATCAGCTCAAAGCCGTCAAGGAGCAGTCGGATCTCGAGGTCAATCTACTCGAAGATAGCCTGAAGAAGATTAGCGTCGCCGCCGCCCGCCTGGAGGCGGCGGCGTCCGCCCTCGATGATCTCTCCCTCCGACCTAAAGGTAACTCTTTAGGCCTCCTCGGTTCGCTATCGGCCCTGATCTCCCATTTTTTTGTTGAGCGAGATCATACTATCGTTTCTTAGGGAAGAAGATGCTGGTACCCCTCACCGCGTCGCTCTATGTTTCCGGAACTCTCGACGATTCTGAGAAGATCCTCGTCGACGTCGGCACTGGATATTTTATCGAGGTTATTCCTGTTCTCCTGCTATTCTGCTAATTGATAAGAATTTAGGCAAAATCCTTTGTTGGTTTTTTATCGATAAATGTGAAATTTTGGGTGTCCTTGGCGCGTTTGCGAATCTCTTTGTCCTGTTTAGAAGCCTCTCTCGGAATGTTGATTATGTTTTTCTTCTGAAAGATTTAATCTCCAGTCCTTTCAAGCTTAGTAACAACACTCTTACCTTATTGCTTGTAGTATTACACTACTTTAGCTAAGTGTCTTGAAGAGCTTGGGAAGTCTAATTTCTGCTTTATGCCTGTGATTTGATCAATATAATATTTTAGAAACCACATAAGGTTTCTCCTAGTTGTCGCAAAATCTCAAAATAAAATAAAAACTATATTACTTCTCTGTCTGAGAAAAGAAAAGTGAATTCCTAAAGCACAATTCTTTTCACAATCTAGATAATGTTCTACTGATCCAAAGTCCATACAGTGTTCGCCTTTAGGTTCAATGCTTTCCAGAATAATTTCAAATTTTTCTGCCCTGCCAAAATTTAATTACATCATTCTTGTCTAGCAGTGAGTTATGTTTAATGAATGTCAATTGTGGAGTCAAGTGATGCAGATTATAAGTGTTTAAATCATCTTGATGTTGGTCATAAGGTCATATGTAATATTCAATAGCATTGCCAATGGTCATATTCTGATAATACTTAAACTGTCTATGCATCACATTAATATTCATATTCTGATCCACATACTACCTATACTCCTCTCCTAGACTCTTCATATTTAAAGAGGTAAAATAATTTCTTTTTTTTTATGTAAACAAAAGAAAATTGTATGATGCTGGATGCAATCATAATTACTAAAAAACTTAAACCCATGAAAGACATCTTTTTCATTTATGCTTTTGTTGTGGGGTTTCTCTTCTTCAATGGAAAATGGGTTGTCGAGTTAATCCTTTCAAGTTTTTCCTCTCATTATTTTTGTCAATATTGTGCTATCATTGTCAATATTCTTTAGCAAATTATTATCACTTGAAACCATACGTGGCAGCTTTTAGTTCCTAACTTTTGTTTTCTTCACTCCAAAACCAAAAGTGAATTTGATGATCCCTACATACATTTTCCACTATTTCTATTTTTGCATCATTCTCGGTGTAGTGTCTCACATTCTTAATATTATGAGTGGTGATAATCATTAATTCAATCAATAATAATTTTACTTCTCATTGTCAGGATTTTATAGTTATGAACAAGAAGTATAGGGTTTTGGTTCCAATGTATTATACACAAATAAATTTTTGAGGTTTTTTTGCGATCAGCTTTTCAACAGTTACTCAATCTGCTATTGGAGCATGATCCTATCCTGGTACTTCAAAACCACATTCCAAATGTAATGATGAATACCATAACAAATTGCTAAGCTTGATTTGCTATGAAGCACCTGTATTAAAAAAAAAAAAACCTTGTTGGGGGTTTTCAGAAGTGGAACAGTTTGTCTTGTTTTTCATGTTCTTGTCATGATATCCATTGATTTGATGAAACTTCCTCCATATTCCCTTGCTTTTCAGAAAAACGACAGATTATCCATATGTTCTTTTATGGATTTGATGTGTTATTATTTGATTTTCTTAATCAGAATAGCAATACTTTTTCTAATTTTTGCTTTTTTTATTCATAGCAGAAGACCATGGCTGAAGGCAAAGATTATTGTGTCCGGAAGCTTTCCTTATTAAAATCAAACCATGATGAGCTCTCAGAGGTATTTTCTTTAAAAAGGGAAAACTATGAAGTTCAACTCAAACTCTAATTTGCTAAAATGAAAAACCTATTTACATAGAGATAGCTTAAATCACATGTTTTGCCCATTAAACATAGTTCTCTCTAGTTTAGGTTTTATGTAAAGCTATATTAGTCATGATCTTTTATATGACCTGATTTGATCCGGAACACAATTTATAGAGATAAAGTCATAAAACTCGAAGCCAAAATGACATGACCCAAATATATTATGAAGATAATTCATTTTAGAAACACCAATAACTTTTATGTGATATAACCTAAACCTTTAAAGAATTTAGTTAATCTTATATCTTATTAAATTATTTTTAATATAATATATTATTTCATATAATCAGTATAGGTTTTTATCGATCCAAATGGCACAACCCAATTATGATACGATTAACACTACATGGATTGCCACCCGTAATACCAAACACAACTGTCTTAGAGTTATCTGATTGCTGTAAATTCTGTAGTATGTAATATAAGCAAATTCTGATTATGAAACAGGCCTACCTGAGTTATCAACTTGTTCGTTTTTTTTGTGTGCATGTGTTTTACAAGATCTTTATATTGATACCATACTATTGATATTTATCATAACTTGTATCTGGAATTCCAATATTAGTCCATGTAGTAGTTCCTAAATTGTTTAGATACATTGCTTAGTCTATTTAATTGGTTATTAACATGACATTCTTTTCCTCATTAGTGTATATTCTGTCGTCGCTTAGGGCAGTCACCGAAGCAATGTTCTTATTCTTGTTATGCAGATGGCGGCTAAGAAGAAAAATGTAGCTGATGAATCAGGACTACTATTACAAGCCAAAATCAAGCAGGCATCTGCAAGTGCGTGAGTTTTAGTTTTTGCGACCTACAAAAGACTGTTAAAATCTGAACCTTTTATTCATGATGTAGTTTGAAGATGTTAGGAAGTTTTTTGTGGGTATGTAATGTTTCCCTTGAATTCGTTCTACGACTAAATCTCATTGTTATACTTGTGTTGGCTTTCTGGTCCATAATCTTATACTATTTGTAGATGTTTTGTTTTGAATTAAATCCAACATTTGAGCTATGGTAGAATCTTATTCTTCCTTTTGAGCATCACAAATGTAAATCTCACATTCTTGTTTCAATGCATCGCCATTCTCCTCTCCTTCATTTTTCTCCTCCCTTCCTCTTTCGGTCTTTTTGAGGAAGGCAAAACGATGCTAGTGATACAATATTCGTTTGTTTGTAAAGATTGTGAAGGTGGTGAGAGCACAAGGAAGCGAATATTGAAAGGGAAGCAAAGGGAGATTGCTTTATTTAGTTCCTACAGATTGAGCTCATACTTCCTTAAGATGAACATCTCCACACAAATTCTTTGTTTAAAAGGAAATACTTGAATCATAATTTCAGTTTTCGTACAATAAGTCTCCTAATCTTCTGAATCATACAGGATCGATGTTCTTTTATTCTCATCACAACTTAGAAACGTATAGTAATAGTTAAAAGCTACGACTCATTGCAAATCCATTAGTAGCGATACTTGGTGGAGTAGTCTTTTGGAGCAATCACCAGACCGCGGCCCTTCCTCGCTCCCCGATACACAGTCTCAATGATATCGATGAATTCTTGCTTATCCTTCATTGCCCAATTGATCTTGTTGTTGTTACCGGTCCCAAGATCAATCATGATATGTTTGTTCCTGAAGAAGAACATCACAGTCGAAGGATCATAAAGCTCGTACATGGTGTTGAAGTCAGGTACCTCGGTGATATCGACCAAGTAGATCACCGCAAAGTTTTTAATAGTCTCTGCGACAGAACTCAAAACTTCATCCATCTACAAGAGTAAAGCCAGGTGATGATTAAGTTCCACAGAAAGACCAAAGAAAAGAAGGTTAACATATGTGCTTGCAAAAAAACCTGACAAATTGCACATGCCCACAAAAATACCATATTCTTTCCTTTGAAGGGACATTATGTTTCATCATATGACATCAGACATTCTTTCACAATAGAGAATCACAGTATAAGTATCATCTAAAAATGATAGGAACAGCTGGTTCTTACTACCCTGAAGTTCTTGAGAAGAAAAACTTCAGGCCAGTAAACAATTTGGAAATGAAAAAAAAAATTACAAAAAATTATGCTTTTCCTATTATTCTAATGAATGAAATAATCCATAAAGGTGAAATTCGAATTTTCAGAGGTGTGCGTGTTATGAAGTGTTCTAGAATTCACAAAAGGATTATAAATTTGCTGGCCTTTGCATTTGGAATTCTCTTGGATCAATTAAGGATTTAAGAAATCTTGTCTTCCATGGTGCCTAAGAATAGAGCTTTCAACAAACTTAAACCAGGAAACAAGTAATCAAAGATCAAAATTTAACGAAATTGCTGCTACCTTTTTTAAAGAAAAATTGGATGATGGAGGATCGAAATTACACCTCAGCAACTTTGAACAGAAAGTTGATAACAAACACACGAGTAATCCATTGAATTAAAATTAGAAACTGTAATCTTGACTCCTTTACTAGGATTTTGAATAAGATTATTAGAATTGATTTTTTTAGCAGGTTTCTGACATCTGATAAGCCATCAAATCCCCAAAATACACAACCAGAAAACTACCAATGCTAATGCAAAATCTTAGGATGCCCATCTGTTAAGGTACATGGAAGTCAAACCATCTCCCACGAAAGATTTTACAGCCTTTTAAATCCAAGAGGGCATACAAGAAATGCAAGCAAAGTGACAACGCTTACTCTTGTTCACGAACAGCCATCTAGGAGATTGAAACATTTTGGCAACTGAAATTTTTATCTGTTCATATTTGCCAACCATATTGGAGGATAAATCAAGGCACACAAGCTGAAAAACCTGATAATGCCTGATGCATAAATAAGCCACATCTCTACATTTGGTAATCCTATGGTGTTCGCAGACAAGAAGAGGTTGTTGTTCATAATGTTGCTTCACTTTTAATTTATAGCGTATTAAAGGATTAAGAGTTTATCTAACTCTTTTGTCAAAGATTAGTAATCTTTCCTTATCTGACAAAGCTAAAAGTCCGAAATTTGGACTTGCCTATGACAATAATAATAATAATAAAGCACAAAAATACCATATAAATAAACGAACAATCATAGCCTGGAACCCTAGTCTTCCCCAATGGAGCAAATACGTGACCTGAAGCAAGAAGGTAAAAAAGTGCTATTGTGCAAGTAGTAACAGTAAATCGAACATCGATATTCCTAACTAGGGTTCCTCACATGAATTGGGAACAATTCGAAAACTTCAAAATTCAGGAAAGCAGTGAGCAAATAAATGAAATTCACCGCGCAAATTCTACGAGCAGCTGAAAAATACACATCCAAAGAATCAAAAAGAGGAAGAGGTACCTGCATACAAGTCTCGTCCCAGTCGTGTCCGAAGCGGATGACGACGAGGCGCTCCTCCTCCGCCAGGATCGCCTGATCCACCGCCCAACCGGAGTGGAGATGCGGCAGAAGGTACGACATCCTCACGCAGCAAGGATGATCTCTTTCTCCTTCCTCCTCTCTCGAACGCCGACTTCTTGATCGTCGAGATAGGGCGAGGCCGATACCCAAATTGAATAAATACACTTGTAACAGTGGGTCCTATAAAATAGGCCAATCAAAAACTAGGTCGTGGGTTTTTCTTCTAATTGATTTCGATACAAACACCAAATTTTTGGTGGAATCATATGGATTTTTTTTCCATAAATTAAATTTGCATATTAATTTACAAATAATACTTTATTAAATTGTTTTGTAATTAATTTATTTTTAAAAATAAAAATGGATCAAACTTTGTTTGGTACTAAGAGTGTAAAATGCTCAAAAATATTTATCTTTACACAACTGTATACCTCCAAAAAGGGCCCCCGAAAATACATGGGCCCCAACGCTGATGCCCAACCGTAGCGCGTGTAGAAACCGTTCACTGAGAGCAATTTCACGGTCTTCGTCGAAGACCAAGCCCTCACCTTTTTCCGTGTTATGGATCCGTCGTCTCCCCCAAATCCTCACCCCTCCTCGCGCTTCCTCTTCCCGTCTATCTACCTGCGATTCTCAATCTCCGCTCGCCATCTTCGACTCCCAGACCGTAAGCCCTTCCCTTTTACTTTTTTTTTTTTACCCTTCTGTCTAATCTTTTGCTAAGCTAGATCTTTTGATTTTTGTCGTTGCCTTCGTTTGTCTATTTTGGGATCGATTGATAAAAAGCGGCCTTTCGTGGATTTAATTCTACAGTTGATGTTAAATCTTAAATATACCAGGTTTTGGTTTGTGAGGATTCGAAGTTCTGAACTTTGAGGCATTTCCTTTGGGGTAGCATCAGCATGTCAATCGTTCGATATTGTAAATTTGCATAGCGAGGGACAATTTTTGTTGGTATTGACGTTAGATCAGACCAGTAAAGCAAGTCATTGGGGTTTATATTCATAAACTTACGGATTGCCTAGGATTCTTTGGGTTTATTTTCAGCTTTCGGTCTCTTCTTTGAAATTCTTCGTGTTATTAGTTAAGCAAGTGGCTAGAAATTCAGGAAAAATGACTTTAAGACCATCCAATCCTATGATATTTACTTGTAATTAGGGATGTCAGTTTTTCCCTCATTCGATTAGGGATCTCAATTATTGTCACGCTTGTAGACATTATCTGTTTTATGTGCTAACCTAAATCATCTTGCCAAAGTATTTTTTAGACAGAGAAAAATAACTAATGCAGAATCATGTTGACAGGTTGAATGCTAGTCTAAATGGTACTAAGAGTGTGTCTTTTGCTTTTATCTTTAGTTTTTCTGTTACACCAAAAAGGATGTTAGAGAAGATTGGGTTGCCAGCAAAACCCTCAATGCGAGGAGGAAGTTGGGTGGTTGATGCATCCCATTGTCAGGGTTGTTCATCGCAGTTCACCTTTATCAACAGAAAGGTATGCTCCTTTGATGTATTTTTGTGAGCCACTAATAATTTTCTCTCTTGGAAATATTCTTAAATTAGTCATTGCCAGTGCACTCAGTCATACTTATATAATTGATTAAGTCTTCATTGTTCATATTATTAAAATAGTAACACTCTTTCTTTAATTTTGTGATGCTACAATCCAAGTTATCATCCTCCCATCTCCATTAAATTTATAACAACTTAGTTTATCCTTTTAACCAGAACCAACACTTAGGAGCATGACATATGCCCAGATTCCTTTCTTTTATTCGTCACTGCATCCCCATCTTTTTAAACTATTTTTTTGGTGATAATAGATGATTTATTTCTTGTCATAAACTTCTATATCACAATTGATTCAAGTTCTTGAATAATAACTTGTAGTCAGTGAACTAGCCTAGCCTTGTTCCAATATTGATTGGTAATTTAAGTAATTCATGCAAGTTAGTTCTATGCATGATACAGGTGCACATTTGAGATCAAATGATAGATATGGTGCTATATCTTTTTTATGGATAAGTCCATTCATTGGATTTGCATGTTAAATATTTGGCTTTATCAAAATACATTCTTGCAGTATAAAGTGAGCTGTTATCCCTATTTATAGTTTCATTTTACCTACTGGTCTTTTGTTGTTGTTATAAATGTTTCCCTGTTGGTACCTTCCGATAACTTTTATTGGTAGGATATTCTTCCATAATTCTTATTTCTTCATAGCAAACTACTTTTGATTTATTTTCAGTTTCCATTGTATAAGTTTTTAGATACTGGAAGAAGCAATTTTCTTACAAGATGGGCAATGAAGGCAACATTCCAAGTCAAAAACCTTTGGGAACTAATCATTCGTTTTGTTAGAATCATTCATTTCTTGGCATTGTTATTTAATCATTTTCATAATGTCTTGGACAAGGACAAACTTTTCTTCAAAAAGGATTTTTATTTTTGCTGCTGCAGCATCATTGCCGCAGATGTGGAGGCATTTTCTGTAACAATTGCACTCAGCAGAGAATGATTTTACGTGGACAAGGGGATGCACCAGTCCGAATATGCGATCCTTGTAAAAAGATAGAGGAAGCTGCTCGATTTGAATTGAGATATGGAAATAAAAAAAGAACTTCAAAGGGTCAGTGCTTTGCTTTTCAGTCATTCTTATTGATTGTCCGTGTCTTCTCTCTACACCACCTGCTTGTTAAATAATACTTTAGTTAAAAACATCTATTGTTATCACTTATTAATGGGCAAAAATCAAAAGGGTGCCCTTTTTATCGAATCGTGGACGCTCCACTTTGATTTTTTATCAAAAGGATGACCCACCCCCTTTAAAATGACACAAATACCCTCTAACACGCTGCATGCTTCTGACACGTGCACTCCCACCTATATTCTCGGCTAGATTGGATCATGTTGTAGCCGTTACAAAACCCTAGTCGATACAACTACAAGTTTAACTTTAATAGACTATAACTTTTGATTCACTAGGGGACGCATAATATATCAAATTGAAGTTCATTTAGAGATCTTCTAAACCCTAAACCAGAGTCAAAAATTATGCCCTCTTAAAGTTTATCCAGTATACACATTGCAACATGATTTCGTAGCTACTACAACTGTGTGACAACTCAGTTAGAGCAGCTACAATTTCGTAGCTACTCCAACGTGATCTGATTTAGGCAAGAATATAGACGGGAGCGTGCGTGTCAGGTTTCTGTGTCATTTTGCAGGGGATGGGGGCGCTCTTTATAAAAATTCAAAGTAGAGTGCCCTTTTGAAAGGGGGGCTCTTTTGAATTTTGCCATTATCAATTGCTAAGATAACATTCGAAACAATCCTTGAAAGAAATTTTATGGAAATATTTTTTTTGTTTATTTTATTTTCCAGTTAATACAAAACAGGCCCTGCATGAGGATGAAATTCTTAGCCAGATCCTTGGAACTGATGGGAAACAACAATCACTACATGAAGTAGACCATGTTGCAAGCCTTGTCCTTGAGAGCGTATCAGGCAGTTCATCCTTCTCTAGTGTTGGAGAAATATCTGCTGCCTCAGGCAAGGAAGCTGATATTCTTAGAACCACATCCGCTGATGTGCACAACCATAGTACTTTGGATGTGTCGCTAGGTAACCCAGAGGAATTACGTCAAAAAGCAGTTGAAGAGAAGAAAAGGCATAAAATATTGAAGGCAGAAGGAAAATCTGAGGAAGCACTTCAGGCTTTTAAACGTGGTAAAGAACTTGAAAGGCAAGCTGGAGCTTTGGAAATTGCACAAAGAAAGAATCGACGAATGGCATCAAGAGCAATACATGCTGTTGGTATCCAAAAAATTGATGGTCATGAAGAGTCTGCTGTGGCACAAAAACTAAGCTCCCGAAGGGGTAGAGATGCAAAGGATGATCTCGCTTTGGAACTTAGAGAGTTAGGATGGTCTGATGCAGATGTACGTGAATCTGATAAGAAATCAGCAAAGCTTAGTCTGGAGGGAGAGCTGTCGAATATTCTAGCAGAAACCATTCAAAGGCCTTCTCAAGGTTCCAAAATAGGTGGTGGTGTAGATAGGTCTGAGGTTATTGCTCTTAAGAAAAAGGCACTGTTATTGAAGAGAGAAGGTAAACTTGCTGAAGCAAAGGAGGAGTTAAAGAAGGCTAAAATACTAGAGAAGCAAATCGAAGAACAAGAACTTTTGGGAGATGCTGGAGATTCTGATGATGAGCTCTATGCTCTAATCAACAGCATGGATGATGACAAGCAAGAGGAGTTAGAAATCGGACATGCATCAAGAGTTGAGTTCGGACTCAACACTTTTCTGTCAGATGATCTCCCTAATGATGGTAATTTTCAGGTGACTGAGGATGATATGCATGATCCAGAAATGGCAGCCGCCTTAAAATCATTTGGTTGGTCTGAAGAGGAGGAAGAACCACTAGCTGGTCAAGGTGAAAAGTCTGTTCCTTTTGATATTCAATCAATGCAAAACCAAGTGCTTACTCTGAAAAGAGAGGCACTCAACCAAAAACGAGCTGGCAATGTTTCAGAAGCCATGGAGCTTCTAAAGAAAGCTAAACTACTCGAGAAGGATTTGGAGAGTCTTCAACCTAGCTCTGCAAAGCTTTCATCTGAACTTAAACTTGAGAGTGCTAGCCCTCATGTTGACGCAGCTGCAATTCAATCAGTTGAAAAGCAAAATGTTGATGAAACATTAACCTCTCCTTTTAAGCCACCACCGAAAAGTAAGCTAATGATTCAGAAAGAACTCTTGGCTTTGAAGAAAGCAGCACTCTCATTGAGAAGGGAAGGTAGAATGGATGAGGCTGACGAGACATTAAAAAAAGGAAAGTTTTTAGAGAAACAATTAGAAGAAATGGAAAGTGCGCCCAAAAAGCATGTAGAAGAAACTACAAAAGGAAATATTTTTGAACAACCGGAAAATCTTGAAATTGATCCCAGGAGAGCTGTGCATAAGATGGGAGGCAAGAATCTGTTGGACTTCACCCCTCTTCATGAGGGTGATGATAGGAGCTTGGATCTCAGAGACGAAGTATTTGAAAATGACGTAACAGAGCAAGATATGCACGATCCTGCAATGTTGTCCCTTCTGAAGAACTTGGGTTGGAGTGAGGATGATAATTCTGAATCTGCAAGCATGATGAATACAACCACGAAAAACATGTCTAAAACCAATAATGTCCCTCTTGTAAGCCATCCTAAGCCTAAGAGAAGTAAGGCTGATATTCAGAGAGAATTGTTGGCCATAAAAAGAAAATCTTTGGCTTTGAGACGCCAAGGAAAGACTGAGGAGGCTGAGGAAGAACTGGAAAAAGCAAAAGCTTTGGAAAGCCAAATTGCTGAAATGGAAGTTCCAACTAATGCCAACTTCATGACAGTGGATTCAGATGGTTCTGGAGCTCTGATTCCTCAAAAGATCTCTAGCAGAGAGCAGGCTTCTGGTGATGAGCAAATTTCCTTTGGTAGTCTAGTGCCATCATCAACATCGAAAAGAATATCAAAGGATGGATCTGTTCAATTAGTGAATGACTCTGACATTGATTTTGCAGGATCGCAAACTCAGACCTCTATAGAAAAATTAAGTCTGACATTTGATGAAAGTCCTGTTAGAACCCATTTGCATCAGTCGCAACAAACTAAAGACATGCTACAATTGCTTTCCAACAAAGGCGATGAAACCTTGCACTCATTGCTAGGTCATCCAGTGAAAAGCAATGACACAGATGTCAAAGTTTCACCGGTTAACTCAGATAGTGAGGGTGTTTTCAAAGAGAAAATCAGC
>JBBMJZ010000053.1:9170356-9181732 GCA_037833815.1 Zingiber zerumbet
ATGAGTTTCATTTTCTATTTTATTCTCTTGATCAGGTTAGAATTAAGTTTTTCATATTTTCCTTTTTTTCTTAGTTTTTCTTGCTTAAATCCTACCCCCCCCCCCCCCCCCCAATCCCCCACATCCCCCATCTCCCATTTCCATTCATCAAAAAAAATATAACTTATTAAGTATAAAGCAAGTAAACATAACAAGAAATAAATTTTTCAAAGGTAAATTACTTGTGAATCTATTTTAAGGAGAAGTTAACGATGTCAATAAAATTTTCAAAGTATTTTTTAAAGGAATTTTAAAAGGGATTTTCAAAATTTACAAAAGTTTTCCAAAATTTAGAAAATTAAATTTTGAAAGAATTAAATTTATAAAGCATTATGCAATACATTTTTAAGTTTTCTTTTTTTTGCTTTTTTTGGTTAAAAATAAAACATTTTGCAAAGCATTTACAATTTAAAAAAAAATCAAAGATAAACTTTGCAATAAATTTGTAAGCCATTTTTCAAAGTGTTTTCAAAAAAGTTTTCCAAGGCAGGTTTTAAAATACTATTCAAAAGTAATTTTTAAAATAATTTTTAAGGTAGTATTGCAAAGTAATTTTTTAAAGTTTAATTTTCAAAGCAACTTTTGAAAAGCAAGTTTCAAAAGTATTTTAAAACAAAGTTTGACAAAGTTAAAATTGTAACATAACATTTTGCAAATGTTTTTCAAAGCAATTTTTAAAGCAAGTTTTGAATAAAAGTTAGCACAATCATATAATGTTGCATAAGTAAGACAAGACAGTAAGACCTGTCTGTCTTGATCTCAACTTGAAAACCTCTCGGTATTTTCAGTTGGATCAGCGACCTAGGGTTTATCCCTTCACGGAATACGACCTCCCCGCCGCTCCACTCCAATTGTTTGTCTCAATCTACCTGCCAAATATTTAGTCCTCCAGACTGGTTTAGACTTTCTCTTCTCAGTGTCTAATCATCTGATCCATTGAATCTTTTCCTGCAATACCCAATTATCGAATAGTAATAATAGTAATACAAAATATTATGATAAAACTAAACTTACGTTTACCAAGATTTGCTGGTCTGGTCAATAGCGCACAGTCGACCAGAAACCTTTTGATCAACCTTGCTTGGAGTTTACTCTTCCAAAACTTCTTATTACCAAAGGTTATCTCCCCTTAGGGTTTTCTCCCCCTAAAGTTTTCTCCACCTAGCTTCACTCAGCAAGACCTAGGGTTACCTTCCCCTAGGGTTTTCACCACCTTGCTTTACTCACCAAGACCTATGGTTACCTCCCTCTAGGGTTTTCACCACCTGGCTTCACTCACTAGGACTCAGCATCGGATTCGCCTACCAAGGATTCGATATCAAGCCCTCCAAACCTATCGAATCCTACCTGGTTTCCACGATTAGCTGAGATTTCCCTTACCTAGCCGCGATTAGGACTTCCCTTACCTAACCGTAGTTAGGACTTCCCTTGGTAGACTTTCTCACCTTTGCTAGTTATCTGGTTAACCATGACTTGACTAGACTCTATTAAACATATTATTAAACAAACATCAAAACCCTGGAGTCGATTACACCAACAATAACCAGCTCCTAGGCTTTGGCGAACTGGCCCTATAGTAATATTCGATCGCGGACTGATAATGGAGTTAATGGAGAAGATTTCTCCTAGATGGATGTCAAATCGTAGATAATCAAAAATTGGTATCGTCTTTTTTGGCTGGCTTGAAGAAACTCCGACAGGTGGATGTTCGACAACTGGAGCAATGGGAATGAAGGAGGGTAAGTGTGGTGCAGGTGTAACTAGAGAACTGCCTAGATAGGAGGTGGTTTCCTCCTAGGCCAGATTGATATAAGGAAGAGCAGAAGGTGTTAGCTTGGAAGACAGGCCTAGGTTTCTTCCCAGATAGGTGTGAGACAGGGGAGGGCACAGTGGTTGGAGATGCTCATCCCTCTAGAGGTTGGGTTGTGGGGATGAATTGGTTCCTCTTATGTTTCTTTTTCAAGGGCGCTTTAAGGTCAGAAGAAGGAGAGCCTTCTGGAGCCAGGAGAAGGTTGGCAGGCAACTTCTCTTCTGTGGTAGCTATTGTGTTGGTATCATCTATCCAACTGCTAGATGCCTCTCCAGATGGGTTGACCAGTTGATCTCCCCACTCGGCTAAAAGTGTTTGCCCTAGCCTATTCATGTTGTTCTCCTCCATTCGAAGAGACTCAGATGTTGGGTCATCTGACGCGGGTGCATGTCATAACACGTTTCGTAAACATGCGCAACAGAAAATAAAAATAATATTAATTCCTAATTATTACATCAGACACCACACGTATACAAGGATACAATATGTCAGACATGATCGCATAATTAAAATTTTTTGAAAAGTAAATTTACGCTAGGTATACCTGACGGATGATGCGTAAAAGATTCCATCGGATAATCTGGAGTGAGAAGGAGATCAACCAAGCGATGAAAGAGCCTCGCCTCTACTTGTATCCACGCCGAGCTATCTTCGAGATGACTTCAATAAGTCCAAGTCGTGTCTCCGCTTTGGTACTAGCCAAAGGTGAGAGACGGTTCGATCCGAGAGAGGGATCACAGTCTGATTTTTACCCAACAACAATTGTAACCAAACAATACAAATCAACCGGTGACAACAAACTTTGTTGTCGTTGTTCAGAGGCAAAACCCTGCTGCCGAAAATAGGACAATGGGTCCGACATCGGCTTTGTTCCGGCAACAACAGTTTATGGCCGGAACAGTGCTTCTAACGACAGATCAACCCCAGGGATGACGAAAGGAGATGAACGGCAATGACAATCTCTGCTGTTCGCAGTGTTTCCTCACTTCTACCAGCAATGCAATCAGTGCCAAGAGGTTCTAGAAGAAGGGCAGTCGTCGGCAGGAGCTCCGATGAATACAGCAATATTTTGGCAAGTTCACAGCTGCTGGAAACCTTCTCTAGCGGCTGGAAGTTCTCGGCAGCAGGCAAGGAGTGGCTTCTTCTTACTATCTAGCGGCTACAATAGCTGCTGGACGGCTGGAAGTCGTCGAACAACTGGAAGAGGCCGCTAGATGGACGGGCAGCCCTTCCGAAGGTGCTAACACGCGGTGGCACGCGGCTGAGTTGTTGCGGTGTGCATGCCTTCGGCTGCCGAAGTCCAACACCGACGGAAAGAGGTTCCCAACGTAGATGACCTTCACCCGGAGTTGCCGACGGATTCTGGAGCTCTGGTGACGGCGGCGTCGGGATAGGGTCGACGACCAAAATGATGGAAGAAGGAAAGGAAAAAAAAATGAACTCACTCATGTTCCCTTTATTTTACCTGTGAAATAATATATAGGAGAGACAAGATATATATATATATATATATATTCGTACCCTTTATCCCATAATCCATATCAATAGTCTTAAGTTTGATTTAATACTAAACCATCTTGATTTAAAACCAAGAACCCCTTTTAATTAAACCAAACCAATTTGATTTATAATTAAACCAAAGAGAGTCCAACTTGTCTTCAAAAGACACGACTCATTCATGCCTCTGTTACACCAATCTGATTCCATATTTGCCCTTCTCTGGTTCAACTAGACTTAATCTTTCTCGATCTGAGCATCCAATTCTCAAACTCATTTTATATCTCTTAGAAAAACTTGTAGTGTGTATGACCTTATAGGTTCCCGGTTATGTTGGTCGTCCATAATTAATCATTAATTATAGAACGATCACGACTAGCACCTAGTAGTACATCATGATCCCCAATTAATTGGAAAATCATAGGTTGATCTCAGAACCACTTCTAAATCCTTCAGCAGCTACAGTAAGCCATGTCATGTTCTTTTCACTTGTCTTATACCCACTTGGTTCAGGATATGGTCTATGTGTTAATCCCCACTAGACTGACTACGTCACACTTGTCCAAGTAATACTTCCTTGTTCTACAGATTCAAATTACTTTGACATGTGCTAAGAGTCTTGTACTCTTAACAAGTGATATTTTGGCCAAAGACTTTGAGTAATAATTCTAACGAGTGATCATGGGATATACGTCTCCTCGTAAGGAGTGGTGAATCCTCTGTGGGCTATCCAAACACCTTCGTGCACTTTGACTTATGCCCAATCATCCTGGGTCCACATCTTCAAGGAGATGTTTGCTTAAGATGTCAAAGTATAAGTTTCTATGACCAAGATGACTTATATACCTCAAGTCGAAGGAAACTTGCACTCGAGTTACAGTAAAAACTTCACAGACATATCTATATATATGTAGAGAACCATATGAAGTCTTACAGCAAGTCACTCTTTACCATAACTAGCATCCAAGTTTAACTCTCGATATCCCAATGTCTCCAGCTAGTGAGAAACAGCTGCTTGATTAGACCAAGGAGTATAACCCGTGCTAGTTTATCAAAATCGATGATGTCTAAACTTATCAATTCATCGACTAAGGAATATTTCAATACATTCATAATTGCACATGTAAAGATACTCACAAGTTGTGATCCAATCACAAGTTCTCTCATACTATGAATTGTATCGCGGACATTCAGTACGTGAGTTTAAGATCCTATCATGCACATAGAGAATGTGCACCCAAATAGTGAATATATATTTATCAAATAAATAGTAAAATCATAAGGTAATTGTCTTAGGATATTCCTAAAAAACTTACATTCGAAGCCAAAGTGGCAAGAAAAGTCTCCACTGCATAAAATAAAGAGGATCTTAGTTGGTGATAACATGAAAGCCAAGTTAATCAAGTCTTACTAAAAGAACATGGAAGTGCCACTTAAACGGGGCTCAATCCGAACAAGTAGAGCATGTCTTTATGTAATAATTTGGGAGCCTTGAATTTCAAGCCAGCCAGCTTTTTTGAGACATAAATAAAGGTTGCATCATGCTTGTAGTTTCCCAGGTCGGGAATGGGAGGAGGTCAGATCTTCATTTGGTCGACCAGGAAACAGACTTAGACCTTTGAATAAAGAAGAAATAAGATTTTCATCTCTTATTTGAGGAATATAGGTCCTTAAAGAACACTGTCTTGGGGTGGGACTGGAACAAAAAGACCCCAGTTCTAATTTCTTAGGGTAAGAAAAATAGTGGAAGCTATGGGGAGTCAGAGGAATGCCATACAAGCGGAACAAAATGAACATTCTACATATAGTGCGAAAGGCATTGAGTGTAAATTGTTGGAGAGGAATATTGAAGTAGTGACTTATCTCAAACAAAAAATGGGGAATCGAGACGCATAAACCTACGAGAAGTTAGTCTTTAAAGAAGGTAACATAATCAAGAGGGGGGCAATGAGGACGGTCTTGGGAGGTTGGAATGTGGATGCGAAAGTTTTTGGGGATTTCTAAAGTAAGGTGAAGCATTCCTAGGTCACTATTGTCAAAGTCAAAGCGGGTAAAGGTGTACCAGGAGCTAAGGTTTCTTAAGTCATGGATGGATGAAAGGAAGACAAAGGAAGATAGGAGGAATAACTTACTACTATAGGTAGGGGAAGTTCGTCAGTAGAAGTCTCAGGAAGAAAAGGTTAGAGAAGACGAAGCATAGATAATTTTCTTCTGTGATACTTAGATTTTTATAAACAAAAATCATAAGTTATTTTTCAATCTCAACCCCCTGAGTAAAACAGCTTGATCATCGATGACCGTCGGATTGGAAAGGAGGAAGCATCGTTGGTTCGTATGAAAAGGTGTGTATCAGTTGTCGATTCAGAGAATAAGGTAGTGGGACACATGGTACCTACCCATAAATGGGTATTTATGATGGACGAGACAACCCAAATTATTTCACTAAAAGTGTTTTTCTATGTATCACTAGCGCATTACCTAGCATGCCACACGTCTGACATGTATTTTTCCAAGGAAAATAATGTTGATTGTAGTATTAATGGACGAGTAGAAGCATGACTAGCTGGTCGAACTAGCAAATTGGACGATCAGATGGAAATAACACTTGGATCTAGTCAGTTGAGCATTAGCCTCCTTCGACTAGACTTAAGGGAGATGCTTATGATATGATGTGTTGTAAGTGGACTAGAGATGACCTACCAGTCAAAATCAATGTGATATGGTGGTCAAAGTCAGGGTGAGGTGTCAATTAGAATTAGAATAAATGCATATGAACAGCTTATTCTCACTAAGACTCAACTCCTTACTCAACGCTATGGTTCTAAAAATAAAGTCGATCAACCCAGTAGCTAGTCAGACTTAAAGGACTCAAGTCCCTATTCTTTGGGTACAAGTTTTACTGTATACGGTCGGCCAGCCCTAAGGACCGACCGGACTTGGAGGGCTTATTACTCCACTTGATGCTAAGATATACAAAATAAACCCGAACAATCCTAATGTCGATCAGGCAAATGGGGCTTAGCTCCCTACCCTCCAAAAGTAGGCAATATCTCCTAACATACAACCGACCAAGAGGAGATTCGGTCGGACTTCCAGATCCTAGCATAACAGTTCAGGGGCAAATCTTATTACATATGGTTGTTCAGTCTAAAGTACTGGACGGACCTAGGGTCCAGCTCCCCACTTCCTAGCAAAAGCACTCTCAGTATATAGCTAGTCAGACTTAGTGTTGTTCAGACTTAGAGGATAGCTCATTTCTCACTACTATAATAGTCTGGTCGACCTAATAATCGGTCAAACTTGATGGACTTAGTTCCCCATTCTTATTATAGTCTCCTATTATAGGTTCGGTCGGATCATCTCTAGGGGATAACATTGTCAAGGAATCACAATAACCCTTCAAAGAATAATAGTTATTCATCAGGAAATATTCTGATATCTGACGCATACATATAACAGAACTTTCTTATGAAAGTGGATGCTTAACTTCTATCATTATTGCGGAGGTTACAAAAGACTGCTCATACGCGTCACGCGTGTAATAGAAGATTTTTTGGAGAAAGACTGTAAATCTTCCATTACTCGACATCTTCTGGCATCGAATATTCCTTATCATGTCATTATTACAAAGGTTATAAGAGGCGATATAAAAAGGGTTCTCTCTATTGATGAGGTACGCAACATTACGCATTCGTATCTACTGTTCATCCTCTCCACTTTTCCTAAGTTATATCAGACTGACTTGAGTGTTAGAGGGTCTATACCAGAGACCCCCTCCTTTATTTTCGCCATAACGTTCTGTTGCACTTTTGAGTGTGCGCTGAGAGTCGAAAGGAGTGTCAGATTTCATCATTTATCCCTAACAAAGTCATCTCCCGATCAATAATAAAATCATCTATTTAACACACCATCTTCATCACTGTCAGATAAGACCATAACATATTGTCCCTCTTCGTCGCAATAATTCAGTCCACACGAAAAACATACAGAAAAATCCATAAAACCACACAGAACTCTAATAGAGAAAACGACGTCAAGATTCTGTTGTCTTCTTATGGAGATTTTTAGACGAACAGTCAACTAAAAAACACAAGCTGATGCTGACTGCAAATTTGTCATTTCCAACAATCAAGCGGGGATTTATTGCCGATATTTAATTTCAATCATTTGACAGTAATTCAACATTTTTATTGCATTAAATTGAAGACTATTAAATTTATTGACTTTGGCTTCCTTATTTAATCCCTTTACAGTCCAACTGCCATAAGCTCCTGTGAGGAAGGCCAGCCAAGAACACTTATGGTACTAAAAAGGGGAAGAAGGCAATTGCTGATCTGCCAAGAAGTGCCGAATGAGCTGCCGCGCTTGCCTGGGAGCAAATGTAGGCACTTGGTGGCCGGCACCGCGCACCGTCACAAACGTTAACCCCTCGAAGATGATCGTCCACCCGCCGACCTGCATTCTGTCATACCATGGCTTCCATTCCTGAATAGTTTTCAGGCCAAGTTTGTTCAGTGTCAGTCTTGTGGAGGTCACTGGTATTCTTCCATCAGTATCTCCACTGCAACACACAATTCAGATATGAAACTCACAGTTCATGGTCTAGTTCAGTAATGGCTAGTCCTTGCAATTCTCACCTAAAAACCCACACTCGAATGCCGCCATCGATGAGCTTGCGGATCACCGGGAGCACAGAGGAAGGTGCATCATTCCACTTGGAGATCGCATCGCTGCACGAGTTCGAATGCTGTAAATTAGACGACAAGAACACTGCATTTTGCCAATTGCCTGTGTTTTTTACCTGCAATGAGTCCAATTGTAGCCAATCTTAGTGACATTGGCATGTAGAGCTTCCTGCACATCTGGCCTATTAAAGTATTTCTCGGTGTAATTTGGAACACATGGATCATAACCGACTGGCTTTCGATGCCATCCACTCTGAAAGAGAGGGGAAAAAAAGATAAACCAAAAGTTAATTTCATAGATGAACAAGAAGACTTGCAAAAACTAAAGGAAGAACTTACATGTCTAGAGAGTATCTTAGGGGCGGCACCTTCAACAAAATAGGACCTTCTATTTGAAGCCATGGTGGAGTTTGAATCTACACATACTAGAGAATATAGGCTATACATATCGATGATATCGTAAACTGCAAAATACTCATCCAATGAACGACTACAGGCGTCGGTGACATTTTCTTTACTGAAATTGCAATTGTTCTTCACATCATTGTAAACTCGATCGGATATCACTGCATGATCCCATGCATAGTCTATCATACCAGTCTGATCTGTTTCATCATCCATCAAGGCATTCCCGATCTAAGAGAGCAATAGTTTCACCTCATTGTTAGCTTATTCGATACCACTACTTCATGTAAACAGAAGGAGAGGGCATGCATCTTACAATGAAACCTTTGAAATTTATGTAGTTTTTGGCCGGAACAATCTTATTCTCATCGAAAATCTTCTCCGAAAGTTGTGGCACATAATGCCCTATCATGTAATCATACAGAAGTCATTTAACTTTCAAGAACACAAGGTAAGTCTGTGACTTACTTACCGGCATAACTTTCCCCGGCAATATAGAAGTCGTGAGACTTGAATCGTGGAAACCTCTTAAACCAATTCACAAGAAAGATGTAGGCATCTTCAGCTACAATTTGGTAATCAGAAAACAATCGAGTTATGAAACTTATTTTTGATCCAAATGCCTCCATCAAGCTATGAAACTTACCAGTGATCGTGTCTCCGAGTTTGTTCAAGTCAGAGCTTGTATTAGTATATGAAAACCCCACTCCGACCGGCGACTCCAAGAACAGCAAATTGGCCTCTGCAATCAGATAACTATCAGAAATGTTCACACTTCCATTAAGATGTAACTGACAAGGCTTGCCTTTGTTCCATGAATGTCTATTGAGTCCAAGTTCCGGCACGCCCTTTTGGATCAAGAAAGGCCCCAATTCTTCTGCCTCCCCATACCCTATGGAAGAACAGCCAGGCCCTAGACACAAACAATGCTAAGTAAAGACTGAAAACAAGAAACTTGTAACCTTCTTTACTGACAAAAAAAAAACAACAAAAGAGATCACTTTATTGAGGCACACTCCATGAAAACATGGCTAATCAGAGCACTCCATCACCACATACACATCCACCAGAAGCTTCAGATACTTCCATGGCCATTAGGTACTTTCACCAGAGCTTAATTCAGCCATGCAAACAAAGTATTTGACCAAAGCTGGTCAAACAAGAAGCTTTGTGTACGATGAAATCAAGAGAAAGCAGATCCAAGGAGGATATATATATATATATATGTATATATAATATAATTTTGACCAAGGATGAGATAATAATCCAGTAATTAATACTCCAACCAACTGTGTGATTGAATGTCAAAGGCCTTGTTTTGTGTCATGAAATGTGAAGAAGCAGAATTAGTTGCTGAGTGAGTTCACCTATAAACCTCTGAATATTGAATGTCTGATCTGGGAATGAAAGAGAAAGGAGCAAACTGTGCAATGATTGACTGGAGTGCAATACTTACTGTTGATGTGATTTAGACTGTCAAATGATTAATTGCTTTGTTTTTCTTTGAGTTATGGCATTAGAGATTAGCAACCGTGACAGTGATTGATCGAAGAGAAGGTAAACAGAAGAGGAAGTACCTCCGTTGAGCCAGAGGAGGAGGGGCTTGTTGTGGGCGTCGTGAGTGGCTTCGAAGAACCAGTAGAAGAGGGCGCGGCCGTGGGCCTCGTTGACGGTGACGTAGCCGGCGAATTGGCTGAAGGTCACCGGAGGCTGGCCAGGTAGGCGGAAGACGCGGTCGGCCTGCTGCTGCGCGAAGGCTGCTTCGTGGCCGGAGGAGTGGGACGGGGAGAGAAGGAGAAGAGAGAAGAGCAGGAGGAGCAAGAGAGAGGAAGAAGAAGAAGAAAGCGCCATGCGGTTGAATTAAGCAGCAGAAGGAAAGGAATGGTGAATTTATAGTTGTGGGTGATTTTGCAAAATGCCTTAAATAGCTTGATGGTTGAACTGACGAACAACAGGTGCGGATGAATGCCAGAGGAGAAGATATACGCATTAGTATTAGACGTGAAAACAATTTCATTCTGTTGGAGAATTCGTTTAAAACCCATAACTTTACCTTTTTTTTATTTATTTATATTATTTTTAATTCGGTATCCAACTCATTGAAAGATGATTGATTTGGATTCATATAAAATTTTCATCGATCATGAAGATTAATCTCAAACGATCTATATTCTTAAGTTTATTGTCCTACTAAAGAAAAAAAATCCTTACAACACGTATCCAACTCTTCAAGCAGTGACTAATCCGGTTCCATATAAATTTTATATCAATGATCAAAATAAATTAAATAAATTAAAAAATGGTTACGGGCCAGTATTTTTAGATTTGTCGTCCCACTAACAAAAAAATTTATAGTATAACAAGATTCAAATCCTAAATGTATGGTTAACTAGTTGAAAGACCTGCCTACTGGCTACTGTATTGTAGTCCGGAGATAAAATGTAAAATATATAATTAATAAAGCATTATGACTTTACAAAAAATAATTCAAGTGGTTCCGTTGATAAATTTTAATATCAATTGAAAAATTAAAATTGGGTAAAAATTAAAATGGCCTTTCGTTTTTCCAAATTATCAAAGATACACATCACTTTGATTTTTGATCGACGCCTCATCCAATTGTTCAACTATCTACAACTACTGAACTACTCTTCAGTATTATTTAGGATTGTTCAGTATTATTCATATTATTATCTCCCTATTAAATCTTTTACTTAAATCCTGATCCAATCAAATGTATTGTGGTTGTATAGTTTACTTAATCGGTTAAAAATATTCACGTTTTATCGAACTATGATTTATAACTTTTATGACATCAATTAATTTATTATTCACATTTAGCTATATATATATATATCTATATATATATATATATATATATTTGATAGGCTGGGCGAAGCTTTGTGCGCGACCGTGAGCGACGAGCAGACGTGGCACCGC
>JBBMJZ010000053.1:9196481-9208758 GCA_037833815.1 Zingiber zerumbet
GTGGGCGTTGGACGCCGAGGAGCACGACGCGGCCCTTGCCGTCGGCAATGATCTCAACGTCTCCTCCTTGGAGTTGGAGCCGCAGCAGCACGACTTCCCCTCCCTCGCTACAGCCGCCGCTTCCAAGACCTCGAAGAAGAAGAAGAAGCCGCAGCCCATCTCCCTCGCCGAGTTTACCTCCGGTAAGCCGGTCTCCTACGGCGCCGGCCGCCGCGCCCTTTCTTCCGCCGCGCTCACCCCTGACGAGCTCCTCGCCCTGCCCACCGGCCCCCGCGAGCGCTCAGCCGAGGAGCTCGAGCGGTCATCGTCCCGCGGGTTCGGGTACTCCTACAGCTCCCGAGATCGGACGAATGGGGAGGAGACCAACCCTGACCGCTTGGGCGCGAGTAGGGTTTCTGACGAGCCTAGGAGGGGTGGATTTGGCGGATTCAACCGGGATCTTGAGCCGTTCCGTGCTGACGAGATCGATGACTGGGGCGCAGTCAAGAAGTCTTCCGTGCCGGAAAGGAGGGAGAGTGTAGGCAGCGGAAGGGGGCCTCTCTTTGAATCGCATTCTAGGGCAGATGAATCCGATAGCTGGATCTCAACCAAAAGTGCGCTGCCTAGGGCCGGCAGCGGCGGCGGATTCGTTGGATCCAGAGATAGAATGGGTGGATTCGATATGCTTAACAAGGAGGGATCCAATGGCGGCCGGGATGACTCTACATGGGGAAGAAAGAAGGATTTCATGGCTGCTGATGCATGGAAAAAGGAAGAGGATGTAAGCAACCGCCCAAGGCCTAGGCTTGTGTTACAGCCCCGCTCCTTGCCTCTATCCAATGGAGACAACGTCAAACCAGTCCAAGGTGAGACGAACATAGTATCCCCGGAGAAGAAGAGCAGGGCGTCGAATCCCTTCGGGGCAGCTCGGCCACGAGAAGAGGTTTTAGCAGAAAAGGGACAAGATTGGAAGGAGATTGAAGAGAAACTTGAATTCACGAAGATCCGTGATGCTCAGCGTGAAAGTGTTTCTGTTAGCAAGAAGGGATTTGGAACTAGTAATGGCAGCACAGATAGTGAGAATTCTTGGAGGAAGCCTCTTACAACTGAGACTTCTCCTAGGTCCGACTCTTAATTCCTTTATCTCAATTATGTCAAAACTAAATTTTTTTTTTTGCATGATTAGCAAGAAGGGATAAGGCTTGATTGTTGTTATTGTTGTATAGATGATGATATAGTAGTTAATAGAGCCCAATGGTATAGGAGGATTCATATAGCTGACCCCACTAGGGATAAAGCTTGGTTGCTATTGTTGTTGTATGATTATCATTTCTTCATCCCTTTAACTATTGAGATATTGTTCTTGCAATGTGCTGGATGATTATGCAATATGTTCTTCGCTTGGTATATCAGTAGTTGCATGCTTCTTTCATGCATTTGTGCATTTATTGGATAAGTTCATTACTTGACTATAGCTTAGTTTTTGTGAAATCATAACAAGATAGTAAAGATGTGAAGAAAGATTCAAGAACATATTCCATTGAAACGATCTGTTCAATTGTTCTCCTATCCTACAAGAGCTTTAGTATATTCTTGTTAGTGAACTGGGACTAACTGTAGGGTTCATTGTCACTCCATGTGTGAGCTTAAATTCAAGAAAACACTTATAATTGACTAGATCTAGTAGTTATTATTGGCTATGAATCTAGGGCCAATTCAGATGGTTGTCACATGTCGCGAATCACATTCACATCGCGCCTCATTGTGTGATACTGGCAATTTGAAAAAAACATGATTCGATGCTAGCTTTACTATGAGGTTTTTACTCGTTTCATTTCAGGAAATTAGGAATAGAAGTGCTCTTGAATATGAACATGGAATTAATTGGTCATTTTGTTCTAGCCTTACAAACTAGTCACACAATGCTGCTGAGTGCTGAGCCTTGTTTCTTGTGTTTCTACCACATGTATGGATCTAGGTATCTTCCTTCAAACTAACCCCTCAAGAAACATAGTATAACACAACTTGGAAACTATTTTAGCAATTCTGTTCTCATGTTTAGGTAGATAAACTTGTGGATTAGTTTATCCACCTATGCTTGATACACACTATAACAGCATGTATAGGCACAAAGTGACAAAGGACATGCTTTTTGGAGATTTTTTACTTTTTCTATGTTGATAAGGCAAATAATAATGTGTATAAAACTGCCATCATTTCCATGTGCACATCTTCCAAAGTCCAGTTTATTTTTATAAATGCCTTGCGACTAGTCTTTTTTCCTCTTAATTTTTAAATAACTTTTGATAAAATTCCTACAACTTGATTGTAGGAATGACAAGGCTGAGAACACAGTGCCTGAAAACTGAAGCTCCTACAGACGATGGCCTCTGAAGTTTGAATCACAGAGATTTTCCAGGTGATGCAGACCTTTTTTACAGGCTTTGGGCAAAAAAAATACATCTGCTGGAAAGCAGTTTTGGTAGTCGGATGAGTTTTACTACTATATGTTATTTCTTGGATGGAGAAAGTATTCAGCATTTAGATCTTCGTTCTTATGTTGCTGTTTTTTTAGATTTTTTGTGTCTGGAATTTTGTTCAATTATTCAGTTTTTGTCACATTCGTGAAACGGATTTGGACGCTAGTGTCTTGAAATCTTGTTTGGTTTATGTCTCTCTGGTTAATTGAGATAATTGTTGTATTACCACTGATTAAGAAGATGAAACTTCAACCAATTATTTATTTCAGGGAACTTTAGCACATGTATCTTGTGGTTTCGTAGTATGCAGTTCACTACAAATTAGGACATAATAACAATGTATCTTGTTTAAAACATGCTTCTGAAACTTGTTATCTATGACCACAGAATTGGCATTACATGAAGTGCAAAACTACCCAAGAACTAACATAGACAAAACAAAAAAACTTCACAAGCTTCTGATAAATGCATTAATCGTGACATGTATGCCACCAAAGCAAACATTTAGATCTATAGAAAACCCAAACTACTATATGACCTTTGTTTGTATAACTTGTGGTGACTAGAAGTTAGAGGGTGTGTGATAAATGCTTCCTAATGTAGGATAAGTTGATGAAGGTTTGAAGTTGAGCTCCCATAGGCGTTTTTTCTAATAAGATTGTCGCATGAGAAGTTTGAGACGGTCAGGAAATTTTGTAGCATGAATGCTTGAAAGAATTCTACCTGATAGGTTGTTCTATAGAAGATCAATTGATTCCACTGAATCTACCTTGGGAAAAGATTCAACCGTCTTGAGGAATTGGAGCACCAACAAAGATGTTTCATAAGTAGCGAAGTAATTACCTCACTTTTGTTGAGGATTGAGCATTGAGCATTGGAACTGTTTTTTAAGAAAACTCCAATAAATTTTATTGGGATCGATCAAGTGCAATATCTCTCTTCTTTCAGTTTTAATGCTTGATTTGTAAACTGATCATACATGTATTATAGAAATAATTTAAATGCTTCAAGTTAAATAGCAAAGGACTTACCTTGTTGTCGAGCATTGAGCCTTGGAACAGTTTTTACAAAACTCCAACATATTTTACTGAGATCAAGTAGGTACAATATGTCTCTTTTATTTGAGTTTATGCTTAACCATAAACCCATCATACATGCATTATAGAAATGACTGACGCTCATTTTTGGCTAAATTATGATTACATGCGCTTAAACCAATTGCAAATCCTATCAATGATTAGGATATATTTGATTCTTGTGCTCTTCTGGATCATAATTGCACCCATAAATCTCCAGAAGCCAAATACAAATCCAGGAGCAAAACTAATGAAATACCAAATTCTTCCATATTCATCATCTTCATGCATGTCCTCGTCTTCTGTTTCTTCATTATCAATGGTTCGATTGTTGCCTGGGCACATGATTTAGAGTCGCTTCCCACACAGCTCAGGATTGCCGATGTAGGACAAATTGATAAGGTTTGTAGCTGACTGTCCATTGGTATTTTCCCATTAAGATTGTTGTAAGACAAGTTAGAGAGCCTATTCTACCCGACAAATTGTTCTTTGAAAGATCAAGCTATTCTAGTTGACTCATGATATCAATTTTATATGGTATATTTCCTGAGAAATGATTCATAGACAAGTTGAGGATGCAAAGGTCATGGAGGTTTGTGATCTCTCTAGGAATATCACCTAAGAGATTATTGTTCGAGAGATCCATGAAAGCAAAGTGGTGGACTAGAGTTATGAATCCTTAGCCGTTAACATGACACTGCCCATGTAATAATTGAAACTACCATATAATGGACCATATAATAGCGCAAATTATATGTGGTGGTTTGCTCAGTTCTGAAGCTGGGGAAAAATATCTTCTTATGTGGTAGTCGGTTTAGTTTCCTGATTTACCTTTCTTTAGAGAGGGTTGTAGGGTTAGTCGTGTGGGCCCCCAGGTCAGTGTATAACTTTATTGTAGAAATATAATAGAGCAGATTTATTTTTGTTCTGGCTTGTCATCATGGAGCTAAATATGCCAAAACTTAGAGGCAAAGAACCAAAGAACCAAAGAAATTATTGTAAGACAGATCTTGCACTTGGAGGGATGGGTTCAAAGAGAGCTGGGATAGCACTAGTGAAATTATTTGACCTTAAAGAAATAACTCACAATGCTGATAGTCTCTTTCCATATTTGACCTTAAAGAAAGAACATACAATGCTGATAGTCTCTTTCCAAATTAGCTGGGTATAGCTCCGGATAATTTATTCCAGCTCAAGTCAATAATTTTATCGCAGTGTTGTAAAGTTGAGGGAATGATACCAGATACATTATTATTGTTCATGTGCAGTGATTGCAGCTAGGGTAACAACCCAAATGTTCTGATAATGCCGTCAAATAATTTGTTGCTGGAAACATGAATGATCGCGACTTGACGCATCACCCAAATAATCTGGGAGTGTTCCGGTTAAATCATTATTGTCCGGTTCATAATTTCCATTACTATGTATGTACCAATGGATAATGGAATGCTGCCATTCAATTTGTTATTGGACATAATAAACATAGAGGAAACCCCAAAGACATCAAACATGCTTTTATGTATTGGTCCAGAGAAGGAATTGTGAGAAAAGGCCAAATATGCAAACCCAGGTTGCATTCTTGGAATGAAGCCTTCAAAATTGTTGTAACTTTCTATGTAATATAAATTTGTGAGATTGGCAAAGTGGGCTTCTGTGATGTCTCCAACTAAGTAGTTTGAAGATAGCCTTAAGGCCCCAAGGTATCAGGAATCGATCCACTTATGTTGTTCTCAGAGATACAGATATGCTCTAGCTGAAGGAGATTTCCAATTGAATCTGGTTTCTTTCCATCAATCTGATTATGTGATAAGTCCAAATTCTGCAATGCAGTTAGGTTGCCGATAGTCTGGTTAACCTCCAACAATTCTATTATAAGAAAAGTCCAGACCTGACATTTTACTCAAGTTTTCTATGCTTTTCAGTATTACACCTTCAATCTGGTTACGCGTAAGGGATAATGTTCCCTCAGGATAAACAGTTGGTTAGTGCATGAGGTGTTGTTATAATGAGATCTGGAGGTTAATTTCTAGCTAGTAGTTAGGTTCATGCACTCTCTTATTTCACTAGTTACTATTCGAACTAGTAGTTACCAATGATTTACCTCTCCATAATCTGGAGATGGACTATAAGAGGCATCTCGGATGAACATTATCATCTTTTACCCTCCTGAGTGAGGGACAAACCTTCTACGTTTCTGAGATTTCCAATATTTTCTGGTATTTCTCCACTGATGGAATTCATGCTAAAAGGAACTGCAGATCTCTGAGATGGACAAAAAATGTTGGTATTCTTCTAGAAATCCAATTACCAAATAGAGATAAATGATGTAGATGAGAGAGATTGCCAAGTTGGTAGGGAATTTCTCCTTTGAAACTACAATTTCTCCCGAAAGTTTCAAGTACTGCAACTGAGTTATTTATCCAATTGAGTCAGAATCTGATGGCCAGATAAGTTGTTCCCACATATATCAAAATGCTTTAAATGAAACAATGAAGGATGCACCTCGCTTCTATTTAAATGTGGTAAAAGATGATTCGCTCATTTCAGCGTCCTCTTCCTTAGGTCAATACGAAAGAGGTAAATTACGGATGACTATTAGCCATTAGTGCATGTAGCAAGATATTAGGAGGGAGCATGCTCGGATACACTGAGTTTTGACTCCAAGATCTCATGTAATAACATCCCATGTCTTAACCACTGCACCGTTTCGACAGTACTCGTTTCTGTTTAAAACAGTACAGATGGCAAAGGATAAATTATTAAAGAGAGGTCAAGTTTGATAACATGACCTGTGACGTTGCCACCTACACCTCCCCAACTGCAGCAATCATTGCCCTTCCATGGAGATAGCCGCCTATCAACGTCAGGGAAGCCACTCCTCAGCTCAGGAGAGCCTTCATCTCCTTCCCTATGCACGGTTGCAAATATCCAGAGAAAAATAAGAAAGAAATCTAGAAGAGGTAAAGAAGAAGGTTGAGTGTAGCTGCAACAGCCATGAGATGTTGCTCAAAGAGTTGAAAGCCAGATCAACAAGAACTTCAGCAATATTGTCTCCCTCTCTCCCTTATTTAATTTGGATCAAAATTAACACGACATAGCACTTATTATGGAATTGGTGCTTGCCTAACTATTTCTATTGACTAACTTTCCACTTGCTCCATGCTTTCATGGAAAGTACCAATTCAATAATTTTACAACATGCCTTATTTATGCACATGATTGTTGCAGAAACTAAAATTCAATGAAGTTAATCTACACATTCTGTTGCACATCACTTTCATCATCTCCATTTCCACTTGCCACAATTATTCTCCTAACTCTTGACTCGAGGGTCAACTATATCGTGTGTGTGTGGAAGACTTCGAAAACAAAAATCTAATGTTGGCAAAGATCGTGTAGAATGCATTCAACACTACCAAACCAAATGGTATATTACTGCGGTTGGTATTGCACAAGAGGATCAACGCTAATGAGGTTCTATTGACCAAAAAAAGGGGTGCTTTGATCCTTGATAAACTTTGATATCTTTGGAGAGAAAACCAGCTAAAAATGAAGACGCCATGTTCAAATCATGAAGATTCTCAATTTAAGTTAGTAAAATTCTATCATACATGGAATGGAGGTTGATCGGTGTCTAACACATGTTTGAGGAAAGAAACTATAGATAAACAATATGGTTCGACTCAAGCACACTTTTTATACATGATCCATAATTAATGGTTGGGTTGTCTTCCAAGTACTTGTTTTGGAGTGGTTCCCCACAAATCTTAGGGTTGCTGATGTAGGACAAGTTGGCGAAGGTTTGCAGTTGACTGCCAGTTGGTATTTTCCCAATAGTATTGTTGCAATACAAGTTTAGGATGCCCAAAAAATTTAAATCGGAGATGATTGAAGGAATTCTACCCGATAAGTTGTTCTTTGAAAGTTCAAGCGATTCTAGTTGATCCATGATACCAATTTCATCTGGTATGTTTCTTGAGAAATGATTTATAGACAAGTTGAGGAAGCGAAGGTCATGGAGGTTTGTGATCTCTCTGGAATGTCATATGAGAGATTATTGTTTAAGAGGTCAATGCTTGTGACAATTGAAAGCAAAGTGGTGAATGGAAGTTCTAAATCCTTAGCAGTTATGATGATAATCTCTATGCACAATCAGGAACCAACACGCAATGGAGTGAATTCTTTTTTGTTCTAGTTTGTAATCATGAAAAAACATCCCAAAATGTGGAGGTAAAGAGCCAAAGAAATTATTATGAGCCAGATCTAACACTTGGACAGTTGGGATCTCAGAGAGCTTTGATGGAATTGCAGCAGTGAAATTATTTGACCTCAAGCTAAGGACTCGCAATGATGATAGTGTCCTTCCAAAAAAGCTGGGAATTGCTCCAGATAATTTATTCCAGCTCAAATCAATAACTACAAGTTCATTGCAATGTTGCAAGGTTTTTGGAATTGTATCAGATAAACTATTATTGTTCATGTGCAGTGATTACAGTGTGGCTATGAGCCCAAATGTTCTAGGGATGCCACCAGATAATTTGTTATTGGAAAGTCAATGATTGCTAGTGATGATGCATTACTCCAACAATCTGGGAGTGTTCTAGATAGATCATTGTTGGGAAGGTTCATAATTTGCAACTTTCTTTGTGTACAAAAGGAAGAAGGAATGTGCCATTCAGTTTGTTGTTAGACAAAAACATATAGGAAATGCCATCAACCTCACTCCAAATGCTTTTAGGAATCTGTCCTGAAAACGAATTGTGAGAAATGTCCAAGTATACAAGCAAAGTATTCCTTCTTGGTATGGAGTCTTCAAAGTTGTTGTAACTTACATTCTTGAAGCATTCTAAAGAGCCCGGCAACATCCCTCTCATATGATTGCTAGAAACATCTAGCACCATGTTGGATTAGCACAAGCTCCAAAACCAATCTGGAAAAACACCTGATATTCTACTGTTTGATATGTCTAGCTTATATAAACTGGTTTGGTTCTGTAGCCATGGAGGAAATTTAGGTCTCAAGTTGCAAGACCGCATTATGATTTCACTTGCTTGAAATGGAGGAAGCCAATCTTGGCTCACCTTAACCGACAAGTTGTTCTTAGATATATCTACAAATTAAATTTGTGAGATTGGCAAAGTGAGCTTCTGTGATGTCTCCAACCAAGTAGTTTGAAGATATAACTAAGCACTCTAATGCAGACCATTTCCCTAAGGATGTCGGAATCCATCCAATCAACTGATTGTTCTACACGTGAATGGAAAGATGTTTATTAGCTTTGCATCTTGATAGTTGTTCAAAGAATCCAACAACTCTCCCTGTTATAATGTTATCCGAGAGATTCTACTCAAGTTGCATAGACTTCCTAAGGCATCAAGAATCGATCCACTTATGTTGTTCTCAGAGATACTGATATGTTCTATCTGAAGGAGATTTCCAATTGAATCTGGTATATCTTTCCGTTAATCTGATTATCTGATAATTCCAAATTCTGCAATGCAGTTCGATTGCCAATAGTCTCTAGAAAGCCTCTAACAATTCTATTAACCGAAAGGTCCAGATCTGACATTTTACTCAACTTTCCTATGCTTTTCGTTATTGTCTAGACCTTCTATTTGGTTACCACTGAGTAATAAGCCTTGTATGTTTCTGAGGTTTCCAATATTTTCTTGTATCTCTCTGCTGATGGAATTGCTTCTCAGTTCAAAATATGGGCAAAAGATGCAGGTATTTTTCATTGGAAACCACATTGCAAAAGGTCCAGTGCTTGCAATTGAATTAAAGATCCAACAGAGCTAGGAATTTGATGGCCATGAAACTTATATCTAAATACTCCAAATGTTTCAAATGAAACAATGAAGAATGAACCACGCTTATGTTGATAGTATCATTAAGTTCCCAAAGATAACGAAAAGAGAGGTCAAGTTTGATGACATGACCTGTGATGTTGTTGCATCTTACACATACCCAACTGCAACAGTCATCACCCTTCCATGGAAATAGCTCTCTTTCGACGCCAGGGAAGCCACTTCTCACGTTCAGCAGAGCCTTCCTCTCCTTCTCTATGCAGAGTTGCAAAGATCCAGAGAGAAATAATAGAGAAATCCAGAAGAGGTAAAGAAGGTTGAGTGCAGCAGCAGTAGCCATGACGTTGCATAAAGAGTTCAAAGCCAGATCAACAAAAACTTTAGCAACATTTTCTCCCTCTCTCTCCATTATATAATTTGTACAAAAATAACACAATCCATAGAAGTCACCATCAACATTAATTTCTCGCATAGCGATTTCTATTTAGTGGAGAGACTTCCAGCAAAGTTATATATTATAAAAAAATTAATGAACCAAATAACATTGAACCTGAGACTATTAGTTTAGCCTTATAAAAGTTTTTTTATTTATCGTCAGGATAAATCAGAAAGCGCTCGTGACGGATAGCCCAGAAGTCCAGCATTTTATGATTATATGTTTATTTTGGAGCAAAAATCTCAAAATGTATAGTAGTTGAAAAAAAAAAGTTGATATATTATAGTACTAGCATAAGTGCAGTCATTCAAGCTCACTTAAAAGAAACTAAGCATAAAATGGAGGCAGCAAAGGATGCTATAACTTACTGGCACAACTAACTTATATAGATAAGACAGATTGACTGCCACAATACATCTAGGTATCTAACTACGATTAGAAAGCACTCCCAAAATTTTAGAAAAACTTATTGCTTATGTTATCAAGAGGAACCCATTGTCAATCACAAGAAACCTAATTCCCAACATAGAAAAAAAAAATGATAAATTCAGTTAGTTTCATTGACTAGTCTTGGAATGATCGACGTAGTCCCATGAAATTTTTCCACCGACCACCAAAGTAAATCGGAAAGCGTTCACGACGGATAGTCCAGAAACTCAACATCTTTTGATTTAATTCCTAACATAGAAGAACCATAATAGTATGAATTATCTATTCATGAACCGTCCACACATTTGGGAAATATCAAAACTTACGGTAATATGTCATCACAAGTTAAGTACTTTAGCGAAAATTGATCGATCCTCCTCTTCTTGAAGTTTAGTCTATTAGTCTATTGCCTTTTTCCATATCTTGGCCACTTGCACTAATGACTAGTAGCCACCCGTGATTTACCTCCTAGGTGTTGCTACGTATAATAGATGTTGTTGGTAGACACATGTTGGATCTTTTCATGCATATAGGTGTATGTGATTGATGGATCATATTTCTGGATCTATCATGTGTTGTGTGTGCATACATGTTGAACGAGTATTATTGGAGGTACCTTGTCAATTATACCTTTGTTGTTATGTGTACACTTGCCCAACATGTTTAGTTGGAAGTATCTTGATGATTATTACCTATGTTATGAGTGTACACGTGCTTGTAGTGTGTGTATGGGTGGATGGTGTGTATTATTGGAGTTATCTTGTTGATTAAATCTGTGTTGTCATGTGTGTACACATGTTTGATGTGTACTTTGGAGGATCATATTGATTATATTGTACTTATGTTGAGGGAGTTGTTGTATATGATGTGCATAGATTATATACACTTTTATTTATATTTTGACGCATATCTACTTATATTTCATTAGCATAATCTATGTTTATTGCGACATATTTAGTTATGATGTTGCACTTCCATTATATTTTGTTTGGAGATATGCTCTTTACTTGTTTTTATTGAAAGGATGCTGTTTGGAGCGAAAATGGAATAAAAATGCACATTGGAGAGAACATAGAGAAGATTAGCTTAGGCTGTGTGAAACCACACGGTCGTGTGGTCTTGCTCGTGGCAAATCAAGCTTCGGCTTTGTGAACTTACACGATCGTGCCACACTCCAGGAGAAGAAGACCACGACCGTGTGAATCCACACAACCGTGTGGCCTAATAGAGGAAAAGAAGAACACGATCATGTAACTCCATACGACGGTGTAACCCATCTAGAGACTAAGCAAGACACGACCCTGTGAAGCCACACAACCATGTCACCTGATCCGAGTCGAAGAAGACTTTGGTCGTGTGGATGCCACACGACCGTGGCATGGTCCGTGCCCTGCCCTATTTAAAGGGTTCTTCTCCCCTTTTTGGTCAATCTTTGGCTTGGGGCTCGCCTCCATTCCTTAGAGAATAGTTCTCCCCCTTGGGAGAACCCTAGAAGCCTCATCTTCGCTGATCCGTCTACCTCCGAAGCAAGGGAACGACTCCAAGGATGCCACTCTTCAAGGATAAGCATTCTCTTCTCTCTCAAGCCATGTTTTGAGTTGTAGATGCTATATTTATCGTTTCTTGGTTGTATCTCCCTTGCTATGGAGTAGATTATCTAGATCTAGGATATATGAAGTAGTTATAATGTTATGTGATGTATAAACTATGTATTTGGATATTTTCTTGTGCTATGAAGTGTTTGTATCATGTTCTATTTGTATTGTGCCTTATATGTTGATGTGGATATGGTTTAGGGGCATAAGGGTAATTAAGAGAGGAAGGAGGGACATCTTCATCCTTCCACTGTTTAGGGCTTAAGAGGGCTTCGTGGGTTTAGTTCGAGGGGGGGTCGACTTCTTCATGGGGCTTCGCTGCCAACCCCCCCTCGCCGGTGGCAGCCGCCAACCGCCACTCCTCTCCTCCTTGCACCACCGACATGAATAAGGGGGGGCGTTTTCCTTCTTCGTTGGATTTCCTACTCCACTGACGGCTTCTTGGCCACCTCTCCTTTCCTTCTTCCTCTCCATG
>JBBMJZ010000053.1:9221856-9234180 GCA_037833815.1 Zingiber zerumbet
TTAACATATAAGTGTAGTCATTTGACCAATGTGATTCTTATTTCTAAATAAGTGTTCATACCAAAAGCTAGGCTTTTGGTATACATCCTATCAGTGAGTTAGGTCATTGGTTGCTCTGTGATCTCCACCGATTGATTCCAGTGAGGTTTTGTTCTAATCAATGAGGTACTTGGGCTATCGGGCAGAGACTAGAGGGGTTGTAGCTTGATTAGTGATCCACCTAGCTCAGGCCAGCAGTAGGGATTCTTCGGTTGCAAGTCCTACAGCCGAGCATTTAGATTGGGTGAGTCTTGATGTTATTTCATTTCTATGAAGGATGATTATATGTAGATTTGAATTAGGGTTATGTTTGAATTGAATTTAGAATGGAACATGTGGTTGATCATGTTTTAGATGCATGTGTAATTGGATTTAGGTTTTGGATTTCTATCTAATGGTTTGTTGGGGTTAAGGTAACTAACCCTAATTAACCATGGGATTTAATTAGGGTGTATTGATTGAGATTGTGTGGATTAGGTTTTTCCCTAATTTAGTCTTGTGGATTTTATTTAGCTATTTAAATTCTTATGAATTTTAGCTAAAAATATATATATATTGATTGACACAGGACTTTGACCCGAGACAAGCATCTCGACGTCGGATTTGGACTGGATTGGACCTTTCTATTGAAGGCGGGTATCTTGACCTATCTATTTTGATATGTCTTGTTGATATGTTTAGTAGATTTTAACAAGTAGTACTAAATGTGTTTATATCTGCATCGACATGTCATTATTTGTTTTCGAGCATGTTTTGATTGTTACATGTTTAGCGTTCATGCCCTGTTTGTTATGTATGTTATGGAGGTAGTGACATGTCATGCTTTATGATATATATATCAGACTGGTTAGATACTATACCTGACCTATGTACCTAGATCATATTATTTGATCCACGTATTTGGGTACACATTTGTGGAGGTAGATATGGTCAAGATTTTCCTTGCTTTGTGTCATGCACCATGATTGCATGCTGAGCAGTTGGCAGCTCCATTATTGTTGAGCTCATCGCCAGTTACATGGATCTGCACACACCACCACTCACGGGTTAGTGGTATATCAGACAGGGTGTAGTGCTGGCTCTGTCGGTGCTCCGCTGGTCCACTCATGGGTAGCGTGAAGCAGCGTGGTAGCATGTCAGGGGTCCCTCCACTAGATTGTCTCAGGGAGATGAGAGCATTGAGCTCCCCCACTTATGATTTGGGGTAGGAGGATAGGTATACTTCGACAGCATTCCGTCCACTCGGTCGCTCAGGAGCAGTGATGGCAGAGTGCATGGTTGTCATAGCCCTACCCACTCGGTTTCACCATCATGTGTGAGATGGCTGACTGGCGTCAGGGGTGACTAGGACATGTTATTGGCATCATATGTATTATTTGCATTTATGGCTTGTGATTGCTGCACTTCATATGCTACATATTGGATGGATGCATTTGGTTGTGCTTGTTGCACTTTATATGGTGTATACTAGATGGATGCATTGTTTGACATGCATACAGAATTTGCGATACTCTGGGTCTGACGACCTTGACGTCCCTATACTCAGGTTCTGGTTAGTACAACTCCTTACTTTGCAGTTTTGCATTTTCTATCAAGGAGATTGTACGCATATTTATTTCTGCTGGTTATTATTTACTATGCATGTCAACTAGGTATCCGCTGAGTGTTGGACTCACACCCTCCTCCGTTGTTATTTTCAGGTTGATGCTGTCAGGAGGTTCCAGTCGCTAGTTCCCTTGGAGATCGCGAGGATGTTTGGATTTTGGTCATTTCGTTTTATTATGATGCTATATAGACTTGTACTGTTTTGTCTCTATGGATATGGTATGGTTGTTTCGATGGATTTTATTTGGATTTGTTTTTGCTACATGCCTGCCTGGATGGCAGAAGAGGTGAGTTCGTTGTGATTTGTGTTTTATGATTGTAATGAAGTAGGATATCGGTTTTGTGTTTTATAGGCGTAGTCGAGTAGGGTTGTTTTTTAGTCTTCTTATCTCTGCTTAGGTTTGTTTACTATTAAACTGCGTGGATGCTTGTTTGTTGCATTTTATTTATTGTTATTGTTCCGGACATGTTGGCCGAGGTATATGTGGCCTAGAGGACAATGTATAAAGTTTTATATTGTCACCTGTTCAGGGGAGATGTTGACGAAATTTTTTCTGGTAGGGACTTCCCCGGGGCATGATATTCGGTCTTATTGTTACTGTTGCTTAAGATTTTTAACGTTCTGGAATTTTGTTTGATTATTCTATTTTTATCACGGTCGTGAAATGGATTAGGACACTGGTGCACTTGAAATCTTGTTTGGTTTAGGTCACTCTACTTAATTGAGATAATTGTTATATTGTTGCTGATAAAGAAGATGAACCAATTATTTATTTCATGGAACTTTTAGCAGATGTATCTTGTTGTATTGCCGCATGGAATTCACTATAAATTAGGAAGGATATATATAATAATTACATATATATTGTTTAAAACATGTTTCTGAAACTTGTGTGGCCATAGAGTTTGCATTACATGATGTGGGAGATTACCCAAGAAATAAGATAGAAAAAACAAACAAACAAAAAAATACTTCACAAACTTCTGAAAAATGCATTAATAGTGACATGTCATTGAAGCAAACATTGAGAGATATAGAAAACACAAACCACTTTATAAATTTATTGCAGTTCAAGGTTCCAACTGTAGGAAAAGTTGGCGAAGGTTTGAAGTTGAGCTCCCATAACCAAAGCCTATTTAAAGCTAAACATTTTGGTTACTTAGACATAATCCAGCTACAAATCCTATCAATGAGTAGGATGTATTTGATTCTTGTTCTCCTCTTGATCATAACTGCACCCATGAATCCCCAAAAGCCAAGCACAAATCCAGGAGCAAACCCAATGAAATACCAAATTCCTCCATCTTCGTGCATCTCCTCTTCTTCATCTGTCACTCCATCATCATCAATGGTTGGGTTATTGTCTAGGCACCTGGTTTGGAGTGGCTCTCCACATAGCTCAGGGTTGCCGATGTAGGACAAGTTGGTGAAGGTTTGCAACTGATTGCCCGTTGGTATTTTTCCAATAAGATTGTTGTATGACAAGTTTAGGATGGCCAAAAAATTTAAAGTAGAGATGCTTGAAGGAATTCTACCTGACAAGTGGTTCGTTGAAAGATCAAGTGATTCTAGTTGACTCATGAGACCAATTTCATTTGGTATGTTTCCTGAGAAGTGATTTGAAGACAAGTTGAGGAAGCGAAGGCCATGGAGGTATGTGATCTCTCTAGGAATGCCACCTAAGAGATTATTGTTTGAGAGGTCAATGGCTGTGACGATGAAAAGCAAAGTGGTAAACAGAAGTTCTGAATCCTTAACAGTTAAGATGACATTCTCCATGTAATAAGACTTGTAATCGGGGGGATCATTGAAAAATGGAACAAATTCTCTTACGGTTTGGCTTGTCATCATGGAGCTAAACATACCAAAGCATGAAGGCAAAGAACCAGAGAGATTATTGTGAGCCAGGTCTAGCACTTGGAGAGTTGAGATTAGACAGAGTTGTGATGGAATTGTACCAATGAAGTTATTTGACCTTAGGCTAAGGACTCGTAATCTTGATAGTCCCTTTCCAATCCAGTTGGGTATAGCTCCAGACAATTTATTCCAACTCAAATCAATCACTACTAGTTTATTGCAATGTTGTAAAGTTGAAGGAATTGTATCGGAAAAACTATTATTGCTCATGTGCAGTGATTGTAGTGCGGTTGTAAGCCCAAATGTGCTGGGGATGCCACCAGATAATTTGTTATTGGAAACATCAATGATTACTAGTGATGATGTATTACCCCAACAATCTGGGAGTGATCCAGATAAATCATTATTAGCAAGGTTTACAATTTCCAATCTACAAATGGAAGATGGAATGCTTCCATTCAGTTTGTTATCGGACAAAAATAGAAGCACCATATTTGATAAGCACAAGCTCTGAAACCAATCTGGAAAAGCACCTGATATTCCAGTATTTGATATGTCTAGCTGATTTAAATTGGTTTGGTTCCGCAGCCATGGAGGAAATCTGGGTCCCAAGTTGCAAGAGTGCATTATAATTCCACCTGCTTGAAATGGAGGAAGCCAATTTTGGCTCACATTGACCGACAAGTTATTGTTGGAAATATCCATGTAAGTTAAATTTGTGAGATTGGCAAAGTGGGCTTCTGTGATGTCTCCATGTATGTTGTTATCAAAGATACCAAGATCTATTAAGTTGTGGAGATGCCCGACTGAATCTGGCAGCTTTCCATTAATTTGATTAACTGACAAGTTCAAATACTGCAACTCAGTTAGATTGCCAATAGTCTCTGGTAAGCCTCCAAAAATTGCATTATCAGAAAGGTCCAGCTCTAACATTTTACTCAAGTTTCCTAGGCTTTTCGGTATTACACCTTCAATCTGATTATGATAGAGGGACAAGCGTTTTATGTTTCTGAGGTTTCCAATATTTTCTGGTATCTCTCCACTGATGAAATTCATGCTCAGGACCAGGTCCTTCAGATTTCTGAGATGGACAAAAGATGCCGGTATTTTTCCAGAAATCTGGTTATCAAATAGAGATAAGTAACGTAGGTTGGAGAGATTGCCAAGTTGATATGGGATTACTCCTTTGAAACTGCATGCCGAAAAGTCCAAGTGCTGCAACTGAGTTAAAGATCCAAATGAGTCGGGAATTTGATGTCCAGATAAGTTGTTCCGACTTATATCTAAATACTCCAAATGTTTCAAATGAAACAATGAAGGATGCACCTCGTTTCCGTTTAAAACATTACCAGATGGCAACGGATAAATAAATGAAGAGAAGTCAAGTTCTATAACATGACCTGTGATATTGTTGCATTCTACACGATGCCAACTGCAGCACTCATCGCCCTTCCATGGATTTAGTTGCCACTCAAGATCAGGGAAGCCACTTCTCACGCTCAGCAGAGCCTTCCTCTCCTCCTCTATGCACAGTTGCAAAGATCCAGATAAAAATAAGAGAGAAATCCAGAAAAGGCAAAGGAGAAGGTTGAGTGTAGCAGCAGCCATGAGATGCTGCACAAGGAGTTGAAAGGCAGATCAACAAGATTTTTTATTAGCATTTTGCTTCCTCCCATATTTAATTTGTTCAAAATTAACAGGAAATTCCATGGGAGTCACCATCAGAATTAATTCTTGCCTAGCTGTTTCTATTGACTAACTTGCCTCTATTGACTAATTCTACAACTTGCCTCTATTGACTAAAATTCAATGAAGTTAATCTACAGATAATTGTCTTGCACATCTTTTTCATGATCTCATCAGTTTCCACTCGCCACAATTATTCTTCTAACTTTTGACTCGAGGGTCAATTGCACACACCATGTGGAAGACTTGGAAAACAAAAATCTGATGATGATTCACAGTAGTGATATATATCATTCCAAGTCTTTTTTTTTGTTAGAAAAAAAAAAAAGTAGATAACTGGAAGAGAGAGATTCCTACCGAAGTAGACATATTATTCAGTCATTTAAGCTCACCCAAAAGAAACTGATAAAAGTTAGAAAGCACTGTTAAAATTTTAAGAAAACTTACTGAATGCTGTCAAGAGAATGAAGAACCTGTTGTCGGCCACCAGAAGCATGATTCCCAACATAGAAGACCATTAGTTGTATCAAGACTTGCAGGAACAAATCGTCACAAGTACAGACAGCAATTGCAGACTTGTGAGATGCGTAAATGTTGCTTGGAGTTCTTATCTGAGCTTGGTTTGCGATTCTTGTTCATGGGTTTTGGGTTTATTTCTGGATTTTTGTTTCATGATTCTGTGATTCTCGAGTAAAGAAATTTTTATGTAAGTCGAGTTGTATCAGGTTAGGATCTAGGTGTCCTTTTATTTGTTGTTTAAGAATTTTAAATTCTGATTGATTATTAAAATTTTATTTGATTTTGTCAATTGATGCCACGAGGTGGAACTACTCATAGCCGGAGTCGTAGCGATCATTGTGGTTGTGATAACGTAAGCATATATTTGTTGCTCTGAAAGTCGATTAAGGTGTGAATGATATATCTATCATCATCTCGGAGACGTTATTCGAACTCCAGTTTCATTTCGGAGTTGAAGCTATTAGTTAGGTGGACAACCTATAATAGGCTCTAAGAAGGATTTTCGGGGATCACATTTAGCTGGCCTTAAATTTGTAAACAAGTTTGGGAGATTTCTAACAACCTGATCCTATGGATTAACAATACTGATACCATCAGGTGAAGTATTGGTATTCATATCACAAAGTCAAGAGTTGTCTTTTTGAACTTCAATAATCATGTCCTTATAGTGGATCTGCAAATGCTAGAGAAAAACTAATGAAATTAAGAATCACAAATTCAAAAACATGAAGATTCACAATTCAAGGTAGGAAACTTCAATCATATATGGGGTGCTAGTTGATCAGTGTCTAGCACACATGTTTAAGGAATGAACCTGTGGATAAATAATATGGTTCTATTTAAGCACTCTTTTCATAGATGCATGACTAAAATACCAATGTCAATAGTAATTCATTACAATAAGCTTGGTCATATATCATAAAAGCATAAGTTCTTATTCTTACATAAATTATAGGATTAATTTAAAAGAATTTTAGACTTAGTTTCCATTACATGATGCATAAACCAATCAAAAACCCTGTCAATGATTAGCATGTATTTGATCCTTGTGCTCCTCTTGATCATAAGTGTACCCATGAATACCCAAAAGCCAAAGACAAATCCAGGTGCAAAAGCCAATGAAATACCAAATTCTTTTATATTCATCATTTTCATACATGTCCTCTTCTTATGTTACTCCATTATAAATGGGTTGGGTTGGGTTGTCGCCTACGCACCTGGTGTAGATTCTAAAGCATGAAAGTACAGAAACAAAATATGTACCATAAACATATACAGCGGGTAGACGATGACAGATCGCGTGTTCTTTATACTTGTTGTTAAAAGAACGATCACAAGATTGAACCATCCTTGCTAGTTCACAAATTAAATCCCTCTTATTGATGAATGTTCCTCTTCACTAGAGGTTTTACTAAGACACGCAGCCTTCGGGGGCAAACCTTTCGGAAAGCACCTTCATCCTTTATCTTCAACTTGGATGCATACTTATAGGAGAAGAGAGGAGTGGGCATAAGATGCCCACTGTCTTGGCAACGTGTGCAATTGCTGCACATGTTGCCATCTCTTTTCAACATCTACCACTTATCCAAACCAAGTCACAAATACCATATAAGAATCTAGTCACAAAGACCATATTAGGATCTAGTGACAAAGACCATATTAGAATATTTAATTTATACTTAAGGAAAAATGATTCGTGCGAAAGCAAATATATTGAGTAATTAATGCTAATAAAGTTGTTACACCTTACATAGCCACTCATCAAAACAAATTGAAGACACCAATATCTTGAATTTACCCCCAAATTAAATTATTTACATCAATACAAATATCTCTAATCTCTCATCATGACTATTATGTTGAGAGCATGTTCAATATCTCCATTTAATATAATTATTCATAATTACATTTTAAGTTCTCAACAAAAATACAATTGGTCGACTAATAAATAAATGTTAAAGATGTAACTCTATTTTAATCTTCCTTTTTAGCTAGAATCTATTCATTCTAATTAGTCGCTCCTAGTTATATTTCATAGACTGAATCATTCATAGTGAAAATGTTATATGCTAAAGTAGCAGACATTAATCAAAACTTCAAGTAGAGAACTAAATAGTAACTCAAGGTAAAACTGAAATTAACTTATAATCTCAAGAGTCTCACATAGTAGAGAAGCAGAGATTTATTCTTCTACTACTCTTATTGTCACTATAGCATATGTGGTATGAATCACATGCTATGATGTATTTCTCTTTACCAACAAAGAGTGCATGTTTTTCTCAAAGTTAATATCGTATAGATTTTTATCTAGATATTCCTAATGCCTAATCCTAAATTCACTCATGAATTCTAATTTAGCCTCCTATAGGTTCAGTAAATGGTGGATACAATTACTTTGATTATTATCTATTTATAAATGATCTCATCTTGATACTATTGTCAAAACGACCCCAACTTACAGGTATATCTTCATTCATAACTTCATTAGCTATCCCAAAACTAATGGTCTTACCACTATTTATATTAAATAAATAGAGATTATTGTTCATGTGAGTGGATCAATCTTAACCTACCAACATGCTCATCGAAACTTTATCTAAATATAACAAAGACATTTACATTGAATAGATCATGACATTTCATATATCTAATTGTCTTTACATTGTGTTATATTTTACGAAGTCCCAAAGATTTCACATATCCATGAAATAATTATTTAGTCAATGGCTTAGTAAAAGGATCTACAAGCATAACACCTATAGGGATATACTAAAGAATTATCTTTTTCTTGTCAACAATATTCCTCACAAAATTATACTTAATTTCTATATGCTTGTCTTTGTTGTGATATTTGAACCCCTTAGAAAAAGCTATAGCAGCTTGATTGCTACAATACACTGCAAGATGACCCACACTGTCCTTAGTAATCTTTTGATACTTTATATACCTTCTTAACCAGATATCTTCTTGTACAGCCGCTGCACAAGTCACCTACTTAGTTTCCATTATTGACAATGTTACACAAGTCTGCCTTTTGCTATTCCATAAGATAACACTACCATTCAGTAAAAAGGTATAGCCAGACATAGATTTTCTATCATCAAGGTCTTCTGCCCAATTTGCATCTATGTAGCCCTTCAAATTCATTTTCGATCCTTAAAAATAGAGATAATAATCTACAATTCCTTTAAGATATCTAAATATCCTCTTCACCACTTTTTAATGTCTCAATCTTGGGTTTGACTAGAAACGGTGGGCCCTCAACAACAATCTTGTTGGAAAAATACCGGTGGGCCCTCAACTTCAAACCTTCACCAACTTATCTTACATCGAGAACCTTGAGCTTTGTGGGGAATCACTTGAAACCAAATGTCTTGGAGACCAGAAGAAGACATGCATGAAGATAACAAATTTGAAATAATTTGGTATTTCATTGGCTTTGCTCTAGATTTGTGTTTGGCTTCTGGGGGATTCATGGGTGTGGTTATGATTAAGAAGAGCATAAGGATAAAATATATTTTACTCATCGATGGCATAATTGGTTGGTTTATGCATATGTAATGGAAACTAAGCCTTAAATATACCTAAATTAATTCTAGAATTTATGCACATAATAAGAGCTTGTAGTTTTAAGGTATAAGACCAATCATGTTGTAATGAATTTAAGTTGATATTCATATGTAAGGCATGAATCATGTGTGATTGATATGAATAGGATGAGTAAAATATTAATAATGACTTAGGGGGATATGACCCCAAAAAATCTCTTTTTGTAAGGCAATGATTCAAACCTTTATTTAAATTTATTGCATAGAAGAATAAAGCATTCATCATTTTTCTCTGTCACCTTATAAATTATAAATTAGAGGCAATTAAAGGGCCAATTTAATTAGTTTCTTAACTATTTCAGAATTATTAGAGAATATTAATTTTGTTTAAATTAAATATGAGCATAGTTCAAATTAAATTTTATTATTATTTTTTTAATAAAATTTATCTTTTAGTGTCCAAATTAATATAACAGATAGTGATTTAAAAAAAGAGATTTAATATAGTTTGAACTATGCTGTTATCAACGAATTAATTTTTAAAACTCATTATAGATTTTTGAAGTTATTTTACAAATAGACTGAAATTTAAAAGGTTTAATTTTACAATTTACTAATTTGTGGAGTCCACTTTGATATCAATTTCAAATTTCATTCTTCTTCTCTTATCCCTCATTTTAATTAATCCCAACAGATAATGTTTCAACCACTACAAGAAGTTTGGTTGTGTTGGTTGCTTGTGAATATGTATATCTCACTTCATCAATCTACTCTATTATATTGTGATAATTAAAGTACTATTCAAATAGCACGCAATTTAGTTTTTCATGAGTAACGAAATATATTAAAATTGATTGTCATATTACTCATCATTATTTTCAGATTGGTACCATTACATTACCTTTTATTTTTTCAAATCTACAGATTACTGATATGTTTACCAAGACACATTACACTTCACATTTTTATTTCTTATTTGATAAACTCTCAATGCTTTTAGTTATAACATCATGAGTTTGAAGGGGGTATATATTAGATTATATATATTTATTTATTTATAGTTTTTAGGATAATTTAGTCCTTTTCCCTTTTCTATTTAGGGTTTAGGATTTTTTAACTTAATTATATAAAAATTTATATTATGTATTTCTAATGATAATTATAGATTCAATAATATGGCTAGCTTTCTCCTCTTCTTAACTTCTACAATCGACGGAATATGGTCATTCCATTGACTAAACCACTCTTTACCTTTTATGCTCTGATTCGAATCCTGTTTTATTCTTGGAAACCCAATGATTCATCGACTGATACCCTTGATTCATCGATGAAACTTTATTTTCCATTTGTGCTTCTGGATTGAATCACACTACTATGATTTTCCATGGTTCTGTTGACTAAACAACTATTTTTTTTGTCAATGGAATCGCTTAAGTTCACTTCTTGTAAAAAAATATTAGAATAAAAATAATTTTTACCTTGAAAAATAGAGTTAGAATAAAATCATCCATGACAAGATAAATAAAGTATGCATGATTAAAACAGTAAGTGTTGGAATATTTTGGAGCTGGAGAAGGGGTGAATAGTTCATTTCACTCGCTCGCTTCATTAATATTATTGTAGTGGATAAATGTAAAACACTGAAAAAGGGCGGATAATAATAAGGCAATTTTCCGGAATTTTTGAAAATTTTCTAGGAATTTTTCGGAAACCGTATGAACGAGTTTACGGGGATAAATATTAGGACCCGGAGAAAGTCTGTTTAGACTACCTCATTTTAAATGAGGAAATGTTTGATTTTCCTTTTTATTTTTCTTTTATTTTTCTTATTTTTCTCCGCTGAACCGTGCCCGCATACCCGACGGTTTCCTTTCTCCTCTTTTCTTCCTCTTCACCGCTGAGCATTTTGTTTCCTCCCTCACCTTCCCGAGCCGCACCGCCGACGCCCTCTTGCTCTCTTCTCCCGAGTGTCGGCCACCGGCTAATCTTCCTTGCCCTAGCCGTCCTAGTGAGGGGGGAGCCCGTTGATTTCCACCGGATCGCCGGCACCAGTCAAGGTGTAGCCGACAGACGCTGAGCCCTAGCCCCTGCCGACCGATGATTTTTGCCGCGCCGATAGCACCCAGACTTTCTTCTCCACTCGGCGCCGCCACCACCTGAGGCCGAACGAAGCAGCGCCGATCCACCGCCGATGCACCTGTGCCCTAGCACCCTCTGCCTCTCACGGCGACGACGCCCTTTTTGCCCTAGCACCGAGCAACCGTCGCCAGCCAAGTTTCCTCCTTGTGTTCGTGCCCTAGTTTGGCATCGCCGCCGACACACCACAGATCGCCTTCCCCCTTGCCCTAGTTGGACTCCTTCTCTCCATGCTGCCGCTTGTGCCCTAGCTCCGGGCTTCGCCTCCTCTTCACAGTAGGGGTGTTTGGGGAAGGAGACAACAAGGTTTGGTTGCTCTGTGATCTCCACTGATTGATTCCAGTGAGGTTTTGTTTTGATCAATGAGGTACTTGGGTTGTCGGGCAGAGACTAGAGGAGTTGTGCTTGATTAGTGGACCTCCTCTTCCTTGCTGCTGACTGAGGTCCCGGTTGGAGGTGAGTTCTGGTTGGAATCAGGTATTTTTGGATTAGTGTTCTCCATTTCTTATTGATTTGTGATTTAGAATTGTGTGTGTTGTGGGGTGTTCTTGGTGGACAGCCGCTTGATCAGGGCAGTGCGGTGAGGAGAGGTTCTATTCAGTATGGTGGGGTATTCTTGTTCTGGTAGCAACTCTTCCAGCAGCAACATCCACTTAGTTCCAGCATCTTGTTCGGCTGTGAATTGAGGTAAGTGTAGGGATTTGATATGTGTTGTGGATAATGGGTTGATTTGGGTATGATTTGATTACATGATTATGTGTAGGTTTGAATTGGAGGTTGTAATTAGTTGTCGAGTGTGAATTATGTTTGTATTAGTGTGTTGATTAGGGTTTTTACCCTAATTTAGTGTTAGAGATTTTATTTAGCTACTTATTTAAATTTAGCTAAATAAAATATACACATTGATTGGTACAGGACTCTGATTCGGGACGG
>JBBMJZ010000053.1:9254896-9281142 GCA_037833815.1 Zingiber zerumbet
ATTTTGATAAGTATTTGAATGTTAATTCTGTACATTGGCTGTTGTAGATTCATGATCTTGATCCACTGATGATTAAATGAGTAATAAAATGCATAAATTTTGAATTCTAGCATTATGCCAAATTCTATAAGTTGCTGAATTGCTGAAATTGTTGAGTTAGTTGAGCATTTGTTGAGTTTCATTGCTCGAGACGAGCAAAGATCTAAGTGTGGGGGAAGTAGGGTATGATCCAAGTTGTCTCATTGATTGAATGTAAAAGTAGAGAACAAGAAAGTTTAAATTGATACCATATCAGTTGATGAAATGCTGAAATTTAGAAGTGAAGATTTTGCAATGGTCAATGATGTTTGGTGAGATTAATGGTCAAAATTTAGAAGGTAAAGCTGTAGAATTCAAGGATTGGTAGGATCATTAGTTAGGACTTGAAAGAAACAATTAAAAGGGAAGTGTACAGTGAGTTTTGTAGCTAAACAGGAAGGAGACAAATGCAACAAAGGTTAAGTTTTATTAGTGCAGTTTTTGTGCCGGAATTTTGAAGGGCTAAGAATTGAAGCTAAGTAAATGTAGATTGCTGGAATTGGGAATGAATGAAATGGTTCTCAAGGGTTAATTTTTAGAGATGCATTCATTGAAATTAAAGGAATGAGAAACTGAAATTATTTATCAGTGGTGAAGCAATTGGAAGAATGTTAAGGAAGAAGTTAAAAGAGGGAAGCTTGGCTGGAATTCATTTATATAGCATTCTTTGTATTCATGTCTTCCACTAGAACTAAAACTCATACTTTCTTTTTATTCTTGTCTTTGAGCTATTTCTTTCTTTTCTTATCTTTTCTTGCAACTAATGCTTTGATGTGAACTTAATTCATATTCTTACATTTTCTTTACCATGATTAACCTTTATATTATGATTTGTATCCATGATCATGGTAGAGAGTAGAAGATAAGCAAGCATATAGTAGTGCAAGAAGCACAAGTAGCGTGAGTGCCCTCCATTTTTGTGATTACATGTGAAATAGGATGAGGATAAAAAAGTTATTATTTTCTTGATTTTCCATCTCACCCATTATAGATTATCGAGTATGTTTAGCCTATGAGTGCGTGTGAGATGGAGTTAACTTCATTTTAGTTTTATCAATATTTAAAGATATTTAAATATAAATTTATATTTTCAGTGACTTTGAATTTTAAAATATGAGTAAACAATTAAAATTGTGAAGATTTTAAAAATATATTAACATTAATTAATTTTAAAATTATAATTTAAAAATTAAATATAATTTTAAAATTAATTATCATTAAAAATTTAAAAATCTAAGAATTAATAATTTAAAATTTAATTATGATTTGAACTTAATAATAATTAACTTTTTGAAATTAATTATGATAATTATAAAGATTTGAAAGTAATTATCATTTAAAAAATAATAATTTGAAAATATTTATGGAATTAAGTAAGATTTTGAAATTAATTATGATTTTAAAATTAATTATAATATCAAAATTAAGATTACCATTAATTTTTTAAAATTAATTAAGTTATTCTTAATTGAATTGATTAACTATTTTAATCCTAGATCCATCTCACCCTTTCTAGATTATCAATCAAGGAACCTTAATAATTTTACGAGATGGTTAATTTTAATCTTCAATTTAAATTCCATCTAAGGATTAATTTATATTTGAGTTAAACTCGAGTTTTAAAATAATTTAATTAAATATTTATTTCGAAGATCAGCTTCCAAGCTGTGGCGAGGTACTAGACATTCTTGGGTATGAGATCATCCACCACTTCTAGACAAAACCTTTCAAAGAAATTGAATATTTAATTTTCTTATTTTAACTCCTAGGTCAACTAGTCAAGTGTAAATCATGCCTAGGTATCCTAGTCTAAGCATGTATAATAAAAAGCAGTAAAAGCAAGCATCAAACATTTCTATTTTATGATAAAAATGATCGTTTTATTGGCTCCTCTTGGATCATAGCCTCGATAAGGTCTATCAAGGTAATAAATATGATCCTTGGGGATCCAATATTGACCAAGTCTAACTTGATTAGTCAGATTTAACTTGGGGACTTATGCTTAGACTACTTTTCTATTTGATCGATTTACAAGTGACAGATATGATTTAAATTTATGTTTATGCTTAAATACAAGTTCAGATCTATTGTAAACGACTCTTTGTTTTCGAAGAATCAGATTAAGATTCTTGGAACCCAACGTGAATCATTCCAACGTGTCCTTAAGTTCTTTAACTTGAGTTTTCAAATTAAAATTTTCTTCCTCAAGTGTTGGACTTGGGTTGAACTTCTAATTTGAACTGGCTCAGTCAAATGACTCGAGTTAGTCACTTCCTTAAGGGTTGTTATCTCCTTTTGGAGTGACTTGACCCGGACGTTGGATTTAGCCAATTTCTTTAATAAGTAAGAAACTAAATTATCTATATTAGTACCAGAAATTAGAGAGCTTACAATGGGTTAGGCCCTTCAGAAATGGATATGGATCTGTGGCTTTGCTCGAACTCGGTTTCTGATTTGCTCTCAGATTGTGAATCAGACTCGGTTTCGGCAACATCCGCTTATACTCGTAGAGCAAGGAAGCTTGCCGGTTCTTCTTCGTCGGACTTGTCTGATGACTCGGACCACATTGCCTTCAACACCTCCTTTCTTCGTTGCTTCTGATTTGGAATATGGTTTGTAGTGTTCCTTTTGGTTCCAACCGTAGTATGTTACTCCAGACTTGACCTTCATATTTGACCGAGTCAACTTCTTCTTTTTGCACATTTTCCGTACGAGTTTTACAAGCTCGGCAGTAATCTCATCGCCTTCTGAGTATGATTCATCTTCGAACTCAGGTTCGGTTCTGCGCTTTGCTTTTGGTTCCCGTGCTCTATTCGTACCTGCAATCAAAGCGATACCTTTCTCGGCTAGTCGTGCATTAGTTTGTTCGTGCAATTCAAAATTGGAAAACAATTCATCTAATTTAATTAATGACAAATCCTTAGATACCTTGTAGGCGTCTACCATTGATGCCCACAACGTATTCCTTAGAAAAGCGTTTAGTGCATACCTTATTACGTCTCTATTCTCCACCTTCTATCCGATCACGTGGAGGTCATTGAGGAAATCTTGGATGTGTGCGTGAAGTTGGCTAGCCGTCTCACCTTCCTGTATTTTGAGGTTATATAATTTATTACAAAGTAAATCACGCTTGCTTACCTTCGCGTCATAAGTGTCATCGTGTAGCTCGATCAGTTTTTCCCACAGCTCTTTCGCGCTTGAGAACGGACTGACCCGGTTCAGCTCCTCCTTTGTTAGTCCACATTGGAGGGTGTAGGTTGCTTTGGTGTTGACCTCGACCTTCTTTATTATACTTGCATCCCAGTTCTCACACGGTACTAGTTTTACCGAGCCGTCAAGTGGGAGTGTGATGCCAGTCTTGATAATCATCCACATCTCGAACTGGGTTTAGAGGTAGGACTCCATTCGACCCTTCCAGTAGCCGAAGTCTTCGCTAGAGAAGAGCGGCGGGCGGGCTGTGCTATAGCCTTCTTGATGGGCCATTGTTGAAAAAGAATTTCTCGCACACACACAAAAACAAAAAACTTGTTCCAAGACTTAGTCTTGGATTAGTAGTGTGGGATTAAGAAATTAAAACATGAACTCGAGTGGTGTTGCACCAACTTTGAGGAAAAAAATTGATTACGAAAAAAAACTAGATCGGAAGATGGCAATTCTATCGACTCCGAAAAAACTGAAAATTACCACAAAAAAAAATACTTGAATGGTGGTTGCACCAATTCGAAGCGACCTCTCTCTGATACCAATTATTGGATCGAAAGCGCTAGAGGGGGTGAATAGCGCTCGTGGCTTTCACTTTCGTTTGTTTCGGAAAACTCGTAGCGAAAATAAGACAAAGACAAACAGAACAAAAACACCAAGGATTTTATACTTGATTTGGAGTCTGTGGTGACTCCTACTTCAAGGCCCGCACATAAGAGTTCTTTCGATGGGCAATCACTAATCAATCCAGAATTACAAAAGATTACAGTTGCAGTACAATGAATTCTTTAAATGAAAACAATACTGAAAGCTCTGTATGAGAAAATCTTCTAGGAGAGTCATCGTCGGAGCTTTCTGGTGTCGTAGAGGCATTTTCTGAGCAGCTCAAAGAAGCGGAAGTTGTTCGTTGTGTTGTATTGAAGCTTCTGGTCGAGGCTTATATAGCCCGTTCCAGGCGCTCGGAACCCCTCCGGATGCTTGGACCACATGTCACGGCCACTCCACGCATGCCACATCAGTATGTAGATAGAATTTGGGTTCTGGGCGCCTGGACTAACTCTGGGTGCCCGAACTAGCTCGAGGCGCCCGGATCCCTTCCGAACGCCCGGGCCTGCTTTCTCCAACAACTTTATTTTCTACAAAATAAATTTACTCAAAGCATAAAACAATATATAATACAAGAAATGTGACAGCCTCCGACTGTCCGGTTTTGACTTTGAGTTTCGTCGAAACTTTAGGTCGAACCGACGCTTACTGTTCCCTCACTAGGGAACACGTCATCACCTACTCGTCTCAGGAGAAGTTACCTGTTATCAGTTGATCCTCCAGACCAATTGGACTTTTACTCAGCGTCCGAAGCTTCTAGTCTTCATGCTGGACGTCCGCTCCATGACTCATCCAGTCTTCCACCCGGTTCGCATCAACAGGATTTCAACCTAGGGTTACCACCCCCTAGGATTTTGTCCGTAGCTCTCGACCCGTCAAAACTTTCCGCCTAGGGTTACCACTCTCTAGGACCTAGAGTTACCACCCCCTAGGGTTTTTCCTTTGCCTAACCGCAGCTAGGACTTTTCTTCACCTCGGGTTACCACCCCCTAGGGTTTTCCACCTGCCTAACCGCAGCTAAGACTTTGCCTAAGTACACTTAGCACTTTCTGCAAAGCTCATTCAAATACATCAGATAACAAGACACCTTAATTTTGAACTCTTTGACATAATCAAAACACAGGTTAGATCGTCGGATGCTTCCCGCACCAACATCTACCTCCCCTAGACTTAATCTTTTTCCTTTTCTCCCTTTGATCACATAAAAAAATGGGGTGCCAAGAAAAATCTAAGCGTAAAATAATTTTAAAAATTTATCAATTTTTGACAACTTTGAAAATAAGTTTGAAAATTATTTTGATATTACTGAAAAATATTTCTAAGAGAGAAAAAATTTCCAGGCAGAATTTTTTTTTAAGTTTAAGCAAATTTAAAGAAAAAAAAATTGAGAAATTTCCAAGTAAAAATGTTTGAATGACTATTTAAAGCAAAAATATTTTTGAGAAATTTCTAAGTAAAAGAAATTGAGTAACCCTTTTAAAGCATTATCTAATTTCAATTTAATGTTTTATCAGTTAGTCAATTAAACATTTTATTTTAAAATTTGGCTTCCAGGCTGTGGTGAGGCACTAGACCTTTTTGGTTATTGGAGCAACAACCACTTTCTAGACAAAGTCTCATAAGAAAATTAAACGTTTAATTTTCTCGCTGAAAGCACTAAGTCTAAATAAAGTTCAAGTTAGACAAAACTTCATAACCCAATATAGGTTGCAGCTAACTGGATTAATTAAGAATTTTTAGGGACATATTTCTTTAAAATTTTCCTAATCTATCCTTTATGACATCTAAAATACCAATTTAGGTTATTGAATTTTCTAAAACTTGTATTATATGAGCATGCTTGATTTTTCAAGCTACTTATTTCTTTTTGCAAAATATCATTTTTCCAATTTTATTTTGTCAAACTCTTCTAATGGGCTAGATTTTGCTAGAATTAATTTTAAATTTTTTATTTCTTTTTCAAGTTTGCAACAATCTTTGGTTAATAATTTCACAAACTTAAACTACTTGTCAGGTGGGAGAGATCGTACCTCACTTACCTTGTCGATCCCGTTATCCATAGCTCCCCCTGAACTGCTACTTTCTTCCCATGTAGCTCCCCCTTCATCAATGCTCTCGAAGCTCATTTCAGATGAGCTTGCTTCGTGTTCATCTTCTTGATGACTTGCCATTAATGCAAATCCGGAGAAAGTTTCGACTTCCGATTCGGACGACGTTTTGTCCCACGTCACCTTCAATGTCTTGTACTTGTTCATCTGGACAGGCTTCTTTCCTTTGTCCTTGTCCTTATTTCTTAACTTAGGGCAGTTGTCCTTAACGTGTCCTTCTTCGTTGCAGTGGTAGCATCTGATTGTCCTTTTCTTTCTACCTTGCGGATGGTTAGTTTTTCTTGATTTAAATAACTTTTTAAAATGTCTTACCATTATTATCATTTCCTTGTCGTCGAGAAAGGATTCTAACTCATGCTCGTCCCTCGTTGCCTTAAGGGTAATGTTGTGCTTCGGCTCCTTCGTATCTGCACATTTCGATTCATGCACTTCAAAAGTTGAAAATAGTTCTTCTAAGGTAATAGATTCTAGGTCCTTAGGGTGAGTTTGGTTTAAGTTATCATGTATAATCTTGGTTATGTGATTATCAGGTAATCACATAACTAAGGTTGCGGGGAATAAAACATAACCAAATGTTATTTGTTCAACCTAGGTAATGCAACAAAAATATATTTGTTTAAAGATTTTAATAAATAACCTAATTTAATATTTTACTATAATACCCTAAGTTACAAAACAAACTATACATAATAATAATAATAATAATAATAATAATAATAATTATTATTATTATTATTATTATTTAAACTCTACATTTTTTCCTTTTTCCATGTTTTTCTTTATTTTTACGTATTTTTTAAAGTTTTTTTACTTTTTTTTTATTTTTTTATATTTTTTTATATTTTTTTTTAACTTTTTTTGGTTTTTAAACTTTTTTATGTTTTTTACATTTTTCTAGTTTTTTTATGTTTTTAACCTTTTTTATTATTTTTTTACTTTTTAAATTTGTTTTATTTTTTCCTTTTTTTATTTTTTTATGTTTTTTTTATTTTCCCCCCATTTTTTATTATTTTTTATGTTTTTTCTATTTTTTTATTTTTTTACATTTTTTATTATTTTATTATTTTGTATAATTTTTTATTTTTTACATTTTTTTATATTTATTTTATTTTATTTTTATATTTTTATTTTTATTTTATTTTATTTTTATTTTTTTCTTACTTTTTCCTTTTTTGTCACATTTTTCTCTTATCCGAGGATATTTTAGGTAAAAAAAAAATCATTAACCCCGAAATCAAGAAAACCTCAATTTTTCGAGGTTTTTCGATTCCTGGTTGTATGTTCCTTTTGCTGACGTGTCGGGCATAGAACATTACTCGAAAATCATCAATTTCCTAAACCAAACAGGGTTTTTGTTGATAACCTTGGATAGATAACTAAGGTTATCAAGAATAACTCTCAACTAAACGCACACTTAGAGATATAGAAAGCATCTACTAGTGATGCCCATTTTGTATTCCTAGGGAATGCATTAAGAGCGTACCTTAGTGAATCTCGATTACTTACCTTCTCTCCGAGATTCAAAAGTCCGATGATGAGCTCCTTTATCCTCGAGTGGAGGCGTGCAATCGTTTCATCTTTTTCAAATCGCAGGTTGGTGAGCTGGTTGCAGAGTAAGTACCGTCTCGCGAGCTTGGCTTCAGACGTCCCTTCGTGTAGCTCAAGAAACTTCTCCCAAAGCTCCTTAACTAAGTTGTAGGTGTCGATCCGGTTGACTTCTTGTAGCGGAAGGATGGTCAACAGATGGAACTCTGCTTTGTCGTTTGCCACATAGTTCGCTTGCTCCTTCTTCGTCCATTGGTATTCTTCCTTACCTTCGGGTGCTACAAAATCAAACTTCATTATTAAAAGCAATTCAAAGTCAGTTTCAAAGAATACCTACATTCTCTTTTCCAACTTGCGAACTCCCCCTCAAACTTAGGTGGGTATATGCTTGGTCCAACCATCGATCCGGTGCTTCAATCAACGGTTAGTCTTCCTGAAGCATCTTGGCTCTGATACCACTTGTTAGGATCATTGGCCAGCTAGAAGAGGGTTAAATAACCCTGCACAAATAGAAACAAACCCTTCTCGGATTTAAAAGAACACTTACATGAAAATGATAAAGAAATCAAAAGAAAGACAGAGGCTCAGAGTTTTTACTTGGTTACAACCGGGGAGGTTGTTAATCCAAGGAAATGAATTGTACTACTTACTCCTTCAGGCGGAGAAGCCTCTTTACAGCAATTAACGCACAAAAATGAAGAAGCTAAATAAAGAGGAAAGCATGTACAAGTGTTGCTCAGTAATTCTCATTGTTGTTTAGCTTCTGGATCAAGACTATATTTATAAGAGTTCCAGGCGCCTGGAGGGGAGTAAATTTTTATCCCCTTCGCAACAAATCACAGTCAAACACAATCCAGATAGAAGTTGATTCCGAGCGCCCGGAATGGTTCCCGATGCCTGGAGTCTATGCGCCCGGAATGGTTCCCGGCGCCCGGAGTCTGGGCGCTCGAACCAAAAAGTCAACCCTGTTGACTTTTTCAGTATGGGCCTTCCGCTCTGGTTTAGCTCCCCCAGTCCAGGTCTTCCGCTCCGGCTCCGCTCGCTTGGGTGATTCTGGCCATCCGGAATAGGGCTCATCCGAACCCAATTTCCAGTCTTCTCCTCGAGCAGGCTTATGCTCCGGCTTCTTGTCCCTGGAACGTCGTGCATGTTCTTCTCATCTACCGGTGTACTCTTCCACAGCCCTTTCGTCCCTCGAATGCACCGAGGTCATCAGCTCCCTTCCCATGACATCGTTCTCACTAGCTGCATCCTCTGCTCAACCTCTTGTGTTTCTAAGCTCCTGCACACTTAGATACAGGGATCAAAACCAAACATGACCTAACCTAACTTAGTTGATCACATCAAAACAAACACAGGGTCCAACACTAGCGCTTTTCAATCCTACAAAGGTTTCCAATCTACTATGACATTAGCAAAAGAGATTGCATCTAAAATGAAAACTGATCTTATTTTTCCTTAAAAACGTACAACTCGTAGAAAAAGATAATTTTATTAAAATTGTCATTAAGAGATTTCACAATGTACTAAGAAATCTTTTAGGATTAATTTTTTTTATTATCATTGGTATTACTATTTCATCTTTAAAATGTAGATGTGAATAATTAGAAGTCTTTGAAAATATTTTTTATTTTCTATTCAATCTTAAAAGTTACTTTCAATAGATGATAATAGATTGTATGAGTGTTTGATAATATTTAAGTTGCTCTAAAATATAGTGACAAATCTGATATTAATGTTGATGATTTATTTTTTGAATTGCAAGTGCTACAAATGTGTTTACTAACGGAAACAAAATCAGCTTCTGAACTTCTTGAGTTCGTAAAAGTCTTAAATTGTTTTCCTAATATCTTTATTGTTTATAGAGTTTAATTTGGTTAACTATATCAATTACTGTAGCATTAGTAGAAAAAAGTTTTTCTAAACTAAATTGATAATTCAGCTATGTCTCAAGCAAGATTAAATGGTTTGAAAATTTTATATATTAAAAATGAGGTATTAAAAAAACTTGATTTTGAAAACCTTATTGATGATTTTGCTTATGAAAATGCTAGAAAATCTAGATTTTTTCAGTGATTATTTGATATACTTTTTTTATTTGTAGGTATTGCATTTTTTGGATAAGCTTAGTAATTATATTTTATATGGTGTTGTACTTTTTGAAGAATCTTGAGAAATATATTTTGTATGAAGTTTATCATATTTTAAATAAATATATTGATTTTCATGCTTTTCTATTAAACTCTATTCAAATTGTACGTTAGTAATTTTTTTCTTCCTATAGGGCCCCTTTTTTATTTTCACCAAAGGCCCCCAAAAGTCAGGATCATCCCTAGTGAAAACAGATGGATTGATGCGTTGTGATATAAATAGGATAAGAAAGAGAAAGCAGGGGGAGAGAACAATAAAAAACTGATAAGGATTGAGGTGATGAGAAGAAGCGATGCAGATAATAGAAATTAAATTATATGTATGTTGAGAAAGATAAAATGTTAAAATTATTAATAAATCTTGAAATTATTTTTGATATGAAAAGAAAAAAAATAATTTAATTTTAGACTTCACCAAATCAATTGAGAGTTGATTATTAAAGTACCCAGATTCTTAATTAAATACCTTGAAATTATTTTTTGATGGAAAAAAGAAAAATAATATTAATATAATTTAATTTTAGACTTTACTAAATTAATTTAGAGTTGATTATTAAAAGTTCATATTCTTAATTTACTTATCAACAACAATAGTTAGTGACAAAGTATAGGAGATGAAAACTTTGCTATGGTAAAATTGTGTAAAGATTATTTTTAAATATTTTTTCTTGAATATTATTATTATTATTATTATTATTATTATTATTTAAAAGACAGGAATTAGCTTAATTTTGTGAGTAAATTTTAAATTCTCACTTTTCTCTCTATTGAAAAAAATATAAAAAAAATATTTATTATTTTAATTTCCTTTCCTTTCCTTTCCTTCCATCGACGAGTAAACGCTGCTCCTTCCATCGACGAGTAAACGCAGCGGCATTAGGGTTCTCCACCCTCTTCCAGTCAGTCAGTGTCGACGAAAGTTTCGTGACCTCTGCTGCCTTCGTCCTGTCGCCACCGGTGCATGAGTGGAACCGGTGCAGATCCATCGATCGTGAGGAGTCGATGAATTTTGTGTGTCGACGAGTGTTTTCTTTTCTGGATTTCCTTGGATAGTTGTTTTGGTTTCTCAATCGTTGGTCGGGAGTTTGCTATGCTGTTTGCGTTTCGATTGGAATCAGTTTGGTTCTCTCAATATTTAGGGTTTTTCTTTGGTTGATTCGTGGATCGGCGTTTGTGTCTAGGGTTTATTGTTTTATTACTTTTGGTATATGGACGAGGCCTGGGAGAGGGCCGTGGAGGCGGCGATAGGCGCTCAGGAGGAATCTTCTGCTTCACCGCCGCGGAGCCTCACGCTTGACGGTTCGGTGAAGTGTTGTCACGGACAGCTTCCGCCGCCGGAGATCCTGGAGAGGTATCAGTCGCTGGAGGTTCTCTCAATCGCAAACATTGGGGTGTCATCGCTCGAGAAGTTTCCGCGTCTTCAGAACCTGCACCGGTTGATCCTATCTGACAATCGCATTGGCGGAGGCCTTGAATTTCTGGTGGATGCTGGGTTGGATTCTCTCCGGGATCTTGATCTCTCCAACAACCGGATCCAGTTCCTGGAGGATTTGTCACCTTTGGCTCAACTCCAGCTCGTATCTTTGGATCTCTATGAGTGTCCTGTTACCAGGATCAAGGATTATCGATCAAGAGTATTCGGAATGATCAGGACTCTGAAATATCTTGATAAGTTGGACACCGATGAAAATGAACGGTCAGAGTCTGATGAGGAAGATGAGGAAGAGGAAGAAGATGAAGATGATGAGGATCCTGGGAGCGGTGAGGTTGATGGAGAAGAACATGCCAAGAGGTTGATGAATGGCGGTGGCAGCAATACAATACATGCAATAGATGATGTTGATCAAGAAGAAGAAAGTGATGCTGAGGAAGAGGACATTGAGACTGGTGTTGGGACAGATGCAAATGGCTTAGAGAGGAGGTATCATGCTTCCAATGGATTTCGAGTTGCCTCTATCAGAGCCGCTTCAGTAGAGAGAGAAGAGGACCAAGATGAAGAGGAGGACGATGTAGATGAGTACGATGAGGTGGATTTAGGAGAGGAGATTGACGCAGAGGATGATGATGATGATGATGATGATGATGAAGATGATGTTATTGAGGATCATGACATAGGAGACAATGAGGATGATGATGATGGGGTTGAAGAGGGCGAAGAAGAGTTAGATGAAGAGGACAAGGATGCTGAGGATGGTGATGTAGAGGAAGACCAGGATGTTCCATATGACAACTATGGTGGTGAACCTGGAAGCTTAGGGAGATTCATCAATGTGGAAGGGGAGATTGATGGTCATGAGCAAGGTGAAGGTGATGAAGATGAGAATGGAGAGATTGGGCAGGAAGATGCGCAGGACGTGGATGATGATAGATTTTCCGAAGAAGGTGATGGTGAGGATGAATTTGAGGTATACTGTGTTACCGAAACAATTTATCATTCATTGTTATAAATTATTTTGTGCTAATGTTGAATAGGAATTTGTTGTATGATTATTTATAATGATTCTAATGTTTCTTTGTTATGTGGCAGTTTTCATGTTTCTTTGATCACCATTTATAAATGCTAACTAACAGTGAACTGTGAGTCAGTAAGTTCAAGATTTATCATGTTGAACGACCTAAAATCTGATTCAACTGAAATTCCTCCTTTGAATCAATTGGACTCACTTGGCAATGGGTTCCTCCTGGTTATGATTGAATTAGTGAGTGGTTCAGGTTGTAAAAACACTGGCTATTGTGCATAGAAATCTGTGTTAGTGAATTATCATGGTGGTAGTTTGTAGGATGGTTATATAAAACACATTAGCTAGTTAGACTCTTTCATGTGCATGATACACATAATATTTTTGTAAAATTGCACATCTGATGATTCTGCAAGCATAACAAACACATTTGTGCAGATTGAATAGCCAAAACATTTTGACAGTCATATATCTTGTTTTCACTTTGGAAATACCTTTTATGCATGTTAATGCTTATTATCATGGAGAACGAAGCATCTGTTCAGCTTTAGTTTTATTTTACTATGTTGAATTTGAGATTATACCAGTATCAAATGATGTTTTCCCCCAAATCCATTGTGGAGAATTTTTTATATTTTTAATGATGAAATAGCTCGTTAGTGCACACTGAGCATGTCTGTGTATGTTTTTGAACCATCAAAAGTCTGTTAGAAAATTTATTGGTCTTTGTTTAAGTTCACGAGTTAATTCTTACTTTTTTTTTTATATCTGATCAACAAGTTTCACCTCTAATGCTTATACTTGTATTGAAAATGCATGAAGTTAATCAAATCTTATTTTGCAGTATCAGAATTTCATTGTTTTAACAAGTTTTTAAATTATATATTTTTTTGAATACCTTCAAACTTCATTAGTGAAAAAAAGGAAACTTTACTCATAGTCTCACATCCAACGTGGTGTGTAAAGACACCTCATGCTCAAGAACAAAAAAAAAAGAAGAGATTTTAACTTGCTTCTTTTAATTATGGTAGTTTGTTCTTTAAAATTCTTTTGCTTCTCGGTGTGGAAATAATGATTGATATTCTTTTTTTTCTTCATTTGTCAGTGTTATTTTCTTTTCCTTTCCATTTTCCTCATTATTCCATGTGATCGTGATCTACTCACTTTCATTAAGGAATGCTCTAGCTGTGAAAATGGACCGTGGTGATTTCTCATGTTTGTTCTTGCCCAGCATTCCTTTCACTTGTTTTGCTTATAATTGCAACATATGCTTTTTGCTTGATCTTAATTGTGTTTTGATCGTTTTTGTGTATGATATATCTCTTTTCTGAGTAACATTCCTGGAACCTGTTTTCAGGATGATGACAATGGTGGGGAGTATCTGGTGCAACAAATTGCACGGACTCCGCTTGAGGACGCAGCTGGGAATGACGCGTTTGAGGAAGATGAAGATGAAGATGACGAGGTCGACAATGATGATGATGTTGAAGAGCTCCTCCATGGAAATGACAAAGCTTCTCGGCACCATGTGCCTTCTTCTCAGTCCAACAAGCGAAGGAGAGACGACAATGACAGCGACGAGGAGTCCGAGCAGGAACAAAAAAGTATGCCCAAGAATTGTCCTTGACAGTTTCTTGATCCTGCTGTGTTAATGGTTATTGGTGGTGGGTTCTTTCCCTCCTATGTAGTGTATTCTGAACTTGCCTTTCTAGAAGAACCAGCAAATGAAAGGAAAAAAAAAATGTTCAGTTTGTTTTTTATTGGTCTTCCCTCCTGGTTTCAAAAGTTAGTTATTCATCTACTTTCGAATGGCAGGTATGTACAGTTCTAAATCTCGTTCCCTCCAAACTACTAGTAAGTTCAAATGCTACTAGCCGTTGTGTGTTTAGATCATTCCTTGTTCATGTGTACTCGCAGCAGAGAAATAGAGGTATCTTGTTCCTTCACAGTTTGAGCTCGGTTGTGTTCGTAAGTTCAAATACTAATAGCCATTATCCTTTTTCCCATTCAATTTGTGTTCGTGACTTCAGGTCTTACATAGTTCACGTGTACCTGTGGCGTAGAATGAGACATCTTGTTCCTTCACTCTTTATGTTTGAATGTGTGTTTGGGTCATGTGTTCCTAAAGGATAGTTCTATCCTAGTAGTAATTCTATCATTGCGCGAAAACTCTCCTTTAAATCACGTGTTCTTACGAAGCGAAATATAATTGAGACGGATCTTCTTGTTCCTTTTTGTTTGATTGTGCTGGCTATTTTCATCCCATTGTTTCATGCCTATCAATATTTGACCCAGTAATGTTGAACGCCACCAGGGCATTGGATATTTTGAATGGATTGGATTAGTCATGCTGAATTTTGAATCCGTCTTCCGTCGGTGCTGACAGAGTCGAATAAGTTTGGATTAGTAATGGTAGGCAAATTATCGAACTGAATTAAATTAATCGAAACTGACCCAATTTTTTTTTTTAACTAATTGTATTCTTCCGTTTTATCAAAATCACTCCTAAATTTGAGTGTTCATTATTTTATTGGATATCAAAAATTAAATAGAATTAGATAAACTTTAAAATTTAGTTTTGTTTAATAACTCCATAACTTTTCTGGTTTTAGTTTTTAATTTTTATTTTACTTGGCATGAACCAAAAATTAAAATATAATACCAATTTTTTATTGTTTCTGAATTTGAAGCTTTAATTATAAACATAAATTTTATAATGTTAATATCACATTCGATGTTTAAAGTAATATTATTGCATAAATGTCATTATTTAATATCAACAATGGTATTAGATGTTTAAAATAATATTTGTGCGTACATAATAATGTTGGGTTAGAGTTTTATATCTAAATTTTTATATATAATTAATGAAACCAAATCAGAAATCAACTAAACAATAAACCAATCAGATATCAAACGGGACAATTTCTGAGCTATTGACTTAGATATTAAATTTTATTTATAATGATATGTTTAAGTAATGATAATAACTTGAGAGTTGGGAAGTCTACATGGATCCGTAAGATCATATGAACAACAGATTAGTGTTTACAGTGAGCCTCATCTGTAATTTGAACATACTAAAACTATATTACCTTTAAACAGGTTGACCAAGATGCATAGACTCCAGGTTAGACAGCTTAACAATTGTTTCAAAGAATTAAAAGTATCATATCTCTAGTGTAACTTATGGACAAACGGCATACTGATACTGGTGATGGCATCTAATGAATACAAAGGATAATTCTCTGAATCAGACAACAGAAAATAGATGTCATAAATCTAGGCGAGAATGACAACAAAATCCTTTTCTTTATAATACCAAAATATTGGTCAAAAAGTATAGCAGATAATTCTCTGAAGCAGTTTTACCATGTCTTATTCAAAAGCAAGAGAATACAGAGAATACTGTGTTTTCATTATGGATACCACAGTTGGAAGATAGATGTGTTTCATTATGGATACCACAGTTGGAAGATAGAAATGTTAGTTTATCAACTTGTACCACGAGATATCATAAGAAGTAGGTCCTGAATTACCTGGACCATCAGCAGGGCTCCAACATAACACAAAAATTTAGGTCAAAAAGGCTCCTCGAAATGTTTCTTTTTTTTCCAAAGAAAGGGCCCCTGGATAAGAAGATGATACTGAAGCAAACAGTTCAAACTTTGTAAAGAAACCAAAATCCACAAGGAAGTTGCTGAAAGATATCTATGCATTTATGTTTTCAAAATTTGTATTGTAAAGAGATTGACAAAAGGCAGTTCCCCTGGATAAGAAGATGAAACTGAAGCCAACAGTTCAAACTTTGTAAAGAAACCAAAATCCACAAGGAAGTTGCTAAAAGATATCTATGCATTTATGTTTTCAAATTTTGTATTGTAAAGAGATTGACAAAAGGCAGTGTCTGAGTTACATCACCATACTGATAGCTACTGTAACTGTCACAGGTTTCAGAGAGGAAATCTCCAAGTTTGAAGGGGAATGTAGCCAGTCATAATGCTCATCGAGGGCTGTTTGAATTCAATATGGGACAGAAACACATTTCAACATACACTTATTTTTATCGATTTTGAGGTGTTCAGAAAAGTAAATAAGTGTTTTTTAAAATATATAAAATAAAGTGCATGCAACAACAAGATGGATCCTCGTTTTCCTTTCACCATCAAATTTAGTAGTTTGGAAAGACAAATAAAAGGCAATAGCGATCAGAGACACACAAGTCCTGCTTTCATAAACAGGAAAGCAAGTTAACTCATGAATCACCAAAATTTAGACCATACATGAAATATGAGATGAGCATGCAATTCCAAGTTTGACTCACAGAACAAAAATATCATTACCTTCATTATTAAATAAACCCCAATAAAAAATAATTACACGGAATAAGGAATATATATATTGAAGATTAATTTACCATAAATATCAGAAGTCTATTCAGTAAATCCAACCTCGAGAATTTTAATGGAGATTCCAACTTTGTCCTTCTCTATGCAAACACATCGTATCAAATACATTCTTTGGTCTGAATGTGTTGAAAGAAGAGAACATCAAACAAACAACAGTTTCCTTGTGGATAAAAAGTACATGTTCAGGCAAACTGATTGCCTTAAGAACTATATAGCATGTATACATACGTTCAGCTGAATTGGTTACCTAAAAAACTATCAAACATGTTGGCTGGCTTTGATATGTTTTATCAGGTGATTCTTGTTGCAACTTGCAACACTATTGCTTTGCATGTCAGTAATACTAGAGCAACCAATCACTTGTGGTTAATGACTTCAGCAATCTTAACAACAATAACACTGACAATAATGTATCCAACTTTCCAATTATTTGGGGTTGGTAACAAGGATCTTATCAATTCTCTACATCGGACTCTTTAAGGCAATTCACTAGTAATAAACATGCCATTGATATCATTTTAAATTCTACTAAGTAGACTTATCTTTGTATTGAATTTTAAGCAGTCAAATAATAATTCTATTGATGATATTGTAAGATCCAATAGATGAATGATTATACATACACACAAGCATACAAAACAGACACATCAATTATTCACGTACATGCATCATGAAATGTCATGTGATGTTGAGCACCTGAAGCTCATGCTTTAGTTTCTTTAGGCACATGTAATAAATGCATCACTATTTAACCAAGAGAAAGTGAAGTCAAACCCAACTTCAGCCATGTCAGAAGTGTAATTCTAGATGTTAGTGAATCATCACAAAGAAATATGTGAAGTTAGGACAAAACTGCAACAAAATAGTACCACCAACTAAGAAAACATCAAGAAGATAATTAGATTAACTTTGATTAAAAAGGAAAATGTAAATAACAATTGCCTGATAAATAATGTAGCATGTGTTGGGACATTGCAAAAATTAATGAACAAGAAATTGCCATTGTAAAGACTGCCCAAGAAACTTAAGAAATTAATATACAAACAACATGATTCCACAAGAACTTACAAAACTGATTTCACCTATATCAAAGTTACACATTAGTAATCTGCAAAACTGATTCCTCCTAAAACACTGTAGGTCATATGACAGCATGAACTATCTGGTTTTGGTAACTCGTGTCTCCTAAAATTTCCAGAATTGGACCAAACTTTCTTTAGTCACTGACTGAATTATGATTCAAAAGAGATGATTCATATAGATAAGGCGGAGTTATTATAAAGAATCTATTCCAGAGAGATTTCTCCCTATCCCATGGTAATATTCCATGGGAAGATACCAAGTAATTAAACAAACTATCCCTTGATGTTTGCAAAGATGGATCAAACAAGAATTTGACAAATCAAGGAACCTTCAGGTCAGGTTAAATAAATCTTCACCAGAGTGGAAGCAGATTTTCTCAAGTTGTGATGGCCAATCTTCACCAAGTTGCTGTCGATTCAGCTCCATTGCTACCCTAAAGTCTTGGAAAGATACCATACAGTGTGTTTCCCGCCTTTGTTTGTTATTGAAAGATCCACCATTATTATGTACATGCAAGTGAATTCCAGACCAGAAACCATTAGTTGGCTTCAATTGAGCTTCCTGCTTGAAGGTTGGATGATTTGTTTGATCATTACCTAACCTAGTTCCTGATAATTCAATACATGACCTAATTAGACCCTTCAAGTAAGTATCTAAGGCATTATTTAGCAGGTTAGAGCAGTCCAATGTGACTCTTTCCAAGCCAAGTATTTCTGCCATTTTCCCCATCCTTTTCTGTAGTGCTTCAGTATCACATAATTCTCTGCCAGAATAGTTGCTGCCATGAAAACCACCGCTGGAAGTTGTTACCGAACAGAAAGCTCTTTGTGCCCCACCTAGACTTGCAGGGCATAAAGGGATCCCTAGTGGAGCTTGGAGAGTAAACTTTCTGGGGTTTAAATCATTAGATTGTTGCAATTCTTCTCCAATATCGACAGCTACAATGTTGCAGAACTTGTTCCTCTTTGCAAATGCTTCATTTTGTGGCATCAAATCATCTACCAGTGGTCGCTGCTCAGAAGGAATATAACCTTGGTGATGCTGCACCGATCTCTTCAAATCATGTGGAGCAACGGCGCCGCATTTCTCTATAACAGTATTCTTATCTATGGCCATTTTAGATTGTGATGTCACACCTCCATTCTGTCTAATAGAACCAGCATGCTCTCTGTTCCTCCGTTCTCGAATGCATGACCTGACTTTCCGAGGTGATGGTGGAAAAATATACCCATTTGACCATTTGCTGTTTGTTGGGGCTGAAGTTGCCAAATGATTGATGTTCTCTTCATGAGTTGATTTGTTTCTGAGAGCTTCGAGGGGCTTTGGAGTAGCCCTCTCAAGGCTACGCAGAGGCATGGTTTTGGCTCGAAAGGCATTTTTCAGAATTGATTGAATAAGCTGATTGTGTAAAGGAATGTTCTGGCGCCCAAGGATCCGAAGACAATACTTATTGAAATCCCGTTTGCTCAGCTTCTGTGCTAATAACTGATTCAAACAACCAAAGTATATCCGGCAGCGCTCAGGGCCGAGTGTCTTTGCTATCTGCGATTTGAGATCACCAAGATTGATCCGGCTGCGCTGTGAAGGTTGTGATGTAGTCGGCATCTCTCAATGTATGGCAGACGTTTATCACATTAGAGTAATGGAACTACTGACCCATACGCTTTATTCTCAATTTTGTGAAATCTAAATCGTGATCCATCTCCGACTCCAGAAAATTCCAGCAACTATTACCAATATTATACTAGTCCACGAGGAACAAGCAAGCAGACATCTCATATCCGACGAAGAAAACCCTAAAGCAACAAAAGATCCACTCGGTGATCAATGATCCCGAGCTCGAACTAACTACGGCCACCTTCCACAAGAAGACAATTGAGACCGAGCGGGATCAAACCCCTAAGAACTAAACATAACTAAAGGCACAAAAAAAAGTTCCAGCTCCAGAAGTCGGACAAAGATCTCAACTTTGCAGGCTAATTGGACGCTGGGGAAGTACCGGAGATTGATTCCGGGGTCTGCAATGAGGGAAGCAACTTCAGCGAGAGGAGATCGAAGTGGAAAGTCGTAGGGTGGGAGGGGAGATTGCAAAGCGAGGACCGGGAAAAAGGAGGCAAAAGGGAAGAAGCGGGGGAGAAGAGAACGGACCTTAGGGACGCCCGGATGCGAATGCGGAGGAGCGCCGGATGTGGTCGCGAGGTGGTTGCCGGGAACTCGGAGCGTGGAGGAAGTAACGCGCTGCGATTCTTCCAAGCGCGAAACGAGCTCGAATTCGCCTTGCCCTCTCTCTCTCTCTTCCTCCCCCTCCCTCCCCCTCCCTCTTCCTCTTCGTCTTGGAATTGGATGGATTGCACTCTGATGACTCCTGCGATCGCTGCGCAAAGTAAAAAAATAATTAATTAACAAAAAAAATATAAGAAATAATGGTTAATGTTTTTCCTGTTATTTATTTTCTTAAAGAAAAAAAAATGCATCGCATTACTCATAATACTATTGATTGATAAATAAAACACATCAAAATGGTGATATATATTTTAAAATTTCGGGATCTTTGTTTTTTTTTAATTGTTAAAGAGAAATATATAAGAATACAAATGACATTTTTTTATCAGTAGAAATTATTTGATTCGTAAACTTTTTTATTTATTTATATTGGAAATTCTATATTTATAAGAGGTAAATAGCAGCCGCAGCAATAATAATAATCATATATTATTATTATTATTATTATTATTATTATTATTATTATTCACTTCCTTAAAAAAAATATTTCTTTTATAGTGTTAATAATTAGATAGTAATGTGGCGAAGATAAATAGCCTACAAGAGGGATTCAACTCCTCCAGCTCGGTCACACTTGACTCTCTCAACCCGGCGACACCTGATTCCCTCAATTCGACCACATCGATTCTCTTAGCTCAACCATGCCCGACTCTCTCAGATCAGCCATGTCTGACTCTTTCAGCTCGGCTATGTTCGACTCTCTTATCTTAGTCATGCCCGACTCCCTTAGCTCAACTATGCTCAACTCCCTTAGTCCCAACTAGATACCTCCGGATGTGATCGCTAGCCCCCCTAATCATGGGGAATGTGGATACCGTGATAAGCGGGAGATAAGGGAGTAGGATCCTACGTGGCAGCCCCACGACTTGAATGTGAGTTTCATGCCTCCTAGGAGAAAGTATAAAAGGGAGTATGCTTCAGCAAGCATAAATACATGTGCATTTACGCAATCAAAATTCTTACTTTCAAAGGTTCTCCGCTGACCAATATATTTTTAACGTGAGCGTCAAAATAACCGCATTATTAAGTGCTTCAGAGATCCTACCTCAAGAACCCTCTTCACAACTCTTACTCTTGAGTGACTCATCCATCCGCAATATTAAATTAGCATTATGATCTTTTTCAAAGTTGATGGTGTTGTTGGAATAATAAGGTGCCATAGATATGAGAACAAAACTTGACCATAAAATTTGTTAGTAAGCATTCATTGAATTATGAAAAGTAAAATGTTCATCATAATTATAATTACTTTGGGTTATTGCCAGAAAGAAAATTACACACTTTAGAATAAAATGAACAAAATGAAACACATAAAAATCGCCTCCATAATTTCACAAGACAAAGAAAGTACAAAGAAAAGTGAAATTTCTAATAATTTTTGCTATCTAACAACAGAGAGAGCAGATGCAGGTACTCTACTTCCATGCTGCACAAAAAAAAAAAAAAAAAAAATCGCATGACAGATTCTTCCTATCTGTTCATCAGGTAAGGACTACGTGCACAATTACAACGAGTGTGTAGATGAATTGCGCTGTATTTTGCTGAGGTTCGCGGCGCAAAAAACAAAAAAAATGTAAATGAAACATAGAGATAAGAAAGAATAATTAATGTGAAATTTTCAGCTTCATATCTGGTCTAGATTAAGGACTAAATACACGGTGCCGCGGTAGAATATTCAGGTTGTCATCTAGATATTCGTCGTTTGAACCTCAGCTATGACGTATTTACATGAAGTTTTCCTCTAAATGGGGGCGTAATCAAAAGATGTTGGGCTTCTAGGCTAGCCGTCGCATTTGCTTCCCGATTTACCCTGGTGACCGGTGGGAAACTTCCGTGGGATCGGGCCGGTCACCCCCAGGGATAGTCAATGAGGCTAACTGGAATTATCATTTTTTTTTAGATTAAGGACTAAATGGTGTCCCCCGGGGCGGTGCGATAGTTAAAATATGGAGTGTTATCACATGAGGTCTTAGGGTCGAAACTCAATGTATCAGAGCATATGCCTCCCCCTCATGTCTTGCCACCTGTACTAATGACTAGTAGTCACCCGTGATTTACCTCCTCCGTGTTGGCCTAAGGGCGGGTCGGCAGGGGCGCTGGAGTGAGCAAATCACCTTTTTCCACATGATTAAGGACTAAATGGCCCCAGGGCTATGGTGCAGTGACAACACATTCATATTGTTAGTTGGGCTTCTTGCCCGTCCACCGGGAGCGCTTCCCGATTTATCCTGGTGACCGGTGAAAAAATTTCATGGAGCTAGGCTGGTCACCCCAGGGCTAGTCAATGAGGCTAACTGGGTTTATCAATTGATTAAGGACTAAATGTCTCCTCGAGGCGGTGCGGTGGTTGAGACTTGGGATGTCGCTATATGAGGTATTGGGGGTCAAAACTCGACACGTCTGAGCATGTCTTCCCCATGCCTTAGCCACCCATGATTTACCTCCTCCGTATTTGCCAAGGGATGGGTTAGCGGGGACACTGGGAACGAGCGAATCGTCTTTTGCCACATTAATTAAGAACTATATTAGTCCCCTCGGGGCGGTGCCTTAGTTAAGGCATGAGGTTTTGCCACATGAGGTCTTGGGGTCGAAACTCGAAGCGTTCGAGCATGCCTTCCCCTATGCTTTGGCCACCTACACTAATGCCTAGTAGTCATCCGTGATTTACCTCTTTCGGGTTGGCGTAGGAACGAGTTTGCGGAGGCGCTAGGAGCGAGCGAATCACCTTTTACCACTTGATTAAGGACTAAATGACCCCCGAGGCAGGGTTAGTTGGCTAGTGCAAGGTAGAATTGCTACCATAGGGCAAAGGTTTGAATCTCGACAAAGCCGAGGAAAAAACACCCTCTCCTGTACTGGCCAACTACAACTTCCTGATTTACCTCCTCACATATGGTCATAAGGTTGACCGTGTGGGGTTGCTGGGATGGCGAATTCCATATTTTGCTACCATTGATTAAGGACTAAATGGTCCCTGAGCAGGATTGAGTTGGCTAATACGGGGCAGAATTACTATCATAAGATAAGGGTTTGAATCTCAGCAAAGCCGAGGAAAAACCCTCCCCGCACTGGCCAACTATAGCTTCCCGATTTACCTCTTCACAGATGGTGGTGGAGCCAATCATGTGGAGTCATTAGGTTTGCTACCATTGATTAAGGACTAAATGATCCCACAAGATGTTCAGTTGGCTAGAGGGTGATAATTTTATTATAATAGAGAAAGGGGTTAATTTCCGATGGACGCATACTCTTAGGGAAAACAAGCATCTCTCACCCTCTAACCACTTGGTGGTCGACTATAAGTTGACTTCGTAATTTATCTCTCTTGACATCATCTGGAGATAAGCTGTGAGCGACACCTGTGGTGAGTGTAATCACCTTTCACTATAATTGGTTAAGGACCAAATGCGGCGCCTGTGGTGAGCGACACTTGGAAGGGCTCCAAGTTGTCACTTAGGCATCCGCGATTCGATCTCCAAATGCGACGCAGTTATAGAGAATTTTCCTTCAAATGGGACGCACAACCATGGGATATTGGGTCGCCCATTGTGAGTACTTCCTGAATTACCCTAGCGGTCGATGAGATACTTCCATGGGACCGGACCGATTGCCCCAGATTAGGTGTTACCTGGTTTAATATTTTTTTAGTCAAGTACCAAATGTTTTCTCCAAATGGAGCGCGCAACCATGGGATGCTGGGCCTCTAGGCTACTTGTCACGAACACTTCCTTATTTACCCTGTCAACCGGTGAAAAACTTCCGTGGAGCTGGGTTGGTCACCCTAGGTTCGCTGTTACCTGATTCATTATTTTTTTTGTTAAGGACCAAATGACCCCCATGGATTAGTACAATTGGTAACTATATGAGTGATTGCTATAATAGATATTTGGGTCAATTCCAACAAGTGTAAAATGACCCGTTGGATGTTTGATCTCTCCCATGCAAAGGGTCGTTGTACTAGAGTAAAAATATTCCTCATGATTTATTCGTCTATATCTAACTGGGAATCAATGATACTGAACTAGAATGAAAGTTATCACCTTTTTACTCCAATTGATCAAGGACCAAATGATTTCACAGAAAAATCCTGCAACAAAAGGTTCATAGTTTAGAATGTATCTCTTTGAGGTGGTGTGGTGGTTAAGGCATGAAGTGTTACCACATTAGATCATAGGTCTAAATTCGACATGTTTGAGCATGTCTTCCTCCATACCTTAGCCACTGTACTAATAACTAATAGTCATTCGTGATTTACCTCCTCTATGTTGACCTAGAGATAGATTGATAGGAGCGCTATAAGCGAACAAATCATCTTTTGCCACAATAATTTTAATGAATGTGCAAAAGAATCACGTTCCAGATTTTCACTAATGAAGCCAATCATTAGAGCATTCTACAACCATTTCTAAAGGAGATGAAAACCCTCATCAACATTGGGTGTGTGCGCGCACACACACATGAACATACAATCGGACCACTCTGGATCGAAATATATGTGTTTGACCTTCTTAGATAACCTCTCAAGAGATACCCATGTGTCGAGCTTTGTAGAGCTGGCTATTGCTGCGATATTTCTATCCAAAACTGTCCAACATCTCCATCACAGAGCTACAGGTATCCCTGATATGAAGTCATCTTCGGGTCGAGTCCCAAGAGGTTTAACTATAAAACAACCAAAGAAGAGGTGATCCGTCGTCTCGTTTATTCGTTGGCACAATGATAGAAATTAGGAACTCAAAATTTTAAATCTCATAACTTTATTTTAAGTTTTTCCTAAAGATTTAAGAATTCAAAATCATTATTGGTAAATGATATAACTTAGAGCATGTTTTGAAAGGAAGGTTTTCCTAAAAAGCATAATTTTTTTATAAGAATGAGGAGACAATGGAAAATTGAGAATCTTCATTGTGTTAGATGCTCTAGGTTGACCATTGAAGACAATGAAAGATTGGAAATCTTCATTGTGATGGATAATATGCTCAAGGTTGAGCATAGGATACAATGAAAGATATGAAACTTTCATTGGGTCCCTTTGAACAAATTGACTCTTGAGGAGAATTTTTGATGTGTGTCAAAGGAGAAAAAATATAAAATTTAAGTAAGAAACATTACATTCATGCTTTGACATGGGATTAATATGACATTTGGGTTAATGGGTTAGCCAAACTTAAATATATTGTCAAACATCAAAAAGAGAGAGATTGTTGGTGCAATCTTCCTTGAGTTAATGTTGACCAGGTTAACTAAGTTCGAGTTCGAGCTTAAGTTTCGATGTTGGACAATATGTGTGAATGAGAAGTCAAGTAGGTCAAGGTTAACTAGAGACTTGACTGACAAAATCCTAACTGAAAGTTAGACAAACAAGAAGTCTTAACTGAAGGTTAAGCAAATGAAAGTCCTAGTGGGACTAGACAAATATAGTTAGAAACTAGGTTAAGTTCAAGGTGGGTTAACTAGGAGCTAAACACTTGGCACAAGGGAAGTCCTAGTTGTTGGTCCCTTGGCGACTAGCAAGAGAGGGGTGAATTTCCCTGCATAATATAAAAGAAATAAAACACCTTTCTCGACTTTTCAAATTAAATTAAGACACACTTGTTTAAATAAGTAGAGACGGATCTTTTTACTTGATTTGCAATCAGAAGATTGCTAGTCCAAGACATTGAAAGCTCACTATCAAATCTCCTTCTGGCGAAGAAGTCGCTTACAGCAGTTAAAGCACTATATCACAAAGTATAACAGAAGAAAAGATTTTTTACAATTGTTGTTGTGACTACTAAGATCAGGGATGCATTTATAGTCTTACTCCGAGTGCCTGGAAGGGTTCTGGACGCCTAGGTGTGGATAAAACTTTATCCACAACGCAACAGATCGCAACAGCCCGATCTGGATAAATTTCTCTGGTTCGGGCGCCTGGAACAGTTCTGGGCATCTGGAACAGCTCCAGGCATCTAGACCGCCTTCGCACAGGGGGCATCTCGCCAAGGTGCACCGGCTAGACCAAACTGGTCCGGACACCCGGAGTAGCTAGCTCGAGCGCCCTGGCTACAGTTAACCCCTTGTTGACTTTCTATTCGGGTCTTCCGCTCCGGCTTTGCCACTTGGGTGATTTAGGCCATCCAGAATAGGGCTCACCCGAACCTATTTTTTGACATTCTCAAACAACCTTCCGCTCCGGCCTCTCGTCCCTCAGAAATGCCGCGCGCCTCCTTCTGATCCGCAACATACTCTTCCGCAGCGTCTCGTCCCTCGGAAGCACCGAGCCCGTCTACTCTCCCCCGTGTCATCGTTATCGTTCGCTGCGTTTTTTACTCGACTTCCTGTGCT
>JBBMJZ010000053.1:9282921-9293603 GCA_037833815.1 Zingiber zerumbet
ATTGATCTACATGAAGGAACATTAGACACGAAGGTAAGTAAGAGGGATATCATTTACAATAAAATATATAATATTAAAATGCAGGAAGGTGAGACGGCCAGCTAGTTTCATGCCTGTATACAAGATCTGCTCAACAAACTCCATGTCATCGGACAGAAAATGGAGAACCACGATGTTCTAAGGTACGACCTAAATGCCTTTCCGAGGAATACCTTGTGGGCATCCATGGTAGATGTCTACAAGGTATCTAAGGATCTATCTTTAATTAAACTAGATAAATTGTTTGCTGAATTTGAATTGCATGAACAAATTAACACTCAATCGGCCGAGAAGGGTATAACTTTGATTGTAGGTACAAGCGTAGAGCGCGCGAACCAAAATCAAGACGTAGAACTGAACCAGAGTCAGAAGAAGAACCAGACTTGGATGATGATGACGATGAAATCATAGCCAAACTCGTCAATTTGGTAAGAAAGCTCTACAAGAAGAAGAAGAGCTTCAACAAGAAGGACATCAAGAAGGTGATCCAGTCCAAGAAGGCTCAACCAAATTCAAAGGTGAAGTTTGAAGTAACTGTTGGTGCGGTTAGCACTAACGATCTAACTCAAGTTTTAATGAATGACAAAGTAGATTAAATTAATTTTATTGTTATCTAACACTCTGACCGAGTGTGCAGGAGAAGTCCAGATAGGTCGACAGGTTGACCAGATGTCTGGCACGAACCCCAACTAGATCAACGGGCCGACCGGATAGCTGGCACGAAGTCCAGACGAGTCGACGGGCTAACCGGACGTTTGGCACGAAGTCCAGCTTGGTTGACGGGCTGACCAAATAGCTGGCACGAAGTCCAGACGGGCTGACCGGACGTTTAGTAGGTAAGTTAAGTCACTGGAGGGAGTGACTGTAAGGGCGCGTTCCCGGGAAGGGAACTTAGGCTCTGATGCAACTTAGAACCATTTCGGAACTCTAAGTTGAGATCTTTGACAAGATTCTGGTCTCGGTGAGACGGAATCTAATTACTACACAATTCTTTTTATAACTATACTGTGCTAACACTTTGTTTTGCAGGGTAGTTTGTATTTGCCTCAGACTAACGCTTTTTTGCTGGTAGCTGGAAAAGTGGAGGTCCGGACGCCCAGAATGGATCAGGGCGCCCGAAATGCAAAAGTTATCCCGAACGAGCGTTGCCACGTGGAGCTTCATCGTTGGTTGGACTACGCCACACTCCAGGCCCCCAGAAGGGATCCGGGCTCCCCGAGCCTCCTATATAAGGAGAGTGAGACCTTGAGTAAGAATACAACTCACGACAAGTTTTTCTATTGCCTGCTCTGCTGTGCTCCTGCGACGTCGCGAGGCTACTCTGACAAAGTGCTTTCTTTCTTTCTTCTTTTCATTATTATTATTGTCGGAATTTCTTTTAGTATTTCTTGTAATTCAATTGTGTAAATATCTTAAACCTTGGAGTAGGAGTCGACAAAGGCTCCGAACCAAGTAAAAAGTACATGTGTTAGCGTTGCTATATTCTTTTGCCTTTACTTTTTCTTTGTGAGCTCTACAATTTTTTTTTTAAATCGCTATTCACCCCCCTCCAGCGAATTCTCGATCCAACAAGTGGTATCAGAGCAGGTATCGCTCTGATTTGGTACAACCACCAATCAGACAGGGGGTAATATTCTTTTTTTTTCTTTTTTGATTTTCAATTTTTCGTTATATTCCAAACTGGTATCATTACCGTTTTGGAAATTTTTTTCGTCACAATTTATTCTGAATTGGTGCAACACTAATTCAGTTTTTAAATCTTTTTAATTTTATCCTGCACTACTAATCCAAGACCAAGTCTTGGAATTCCTTGTCTGTTTGTTTATTTGTGTGCAGGTTAAAAATGTCTCAAGTCGAAGGCTTCAGCATAGTACGTCCTCCCCTATTCAATGGGGATAATTTTCTGTACTGGAAGAAGCAGATGGAGGTCTACCTGAAGACCGATTTTGACCAATAGTTCAACGTCACCAGAAGCTACAAGGTGTCAGTCGATAGCTCCGGAATTCCACTGGACTCGGAACAGTGGACTTCGGACATGAAGAAAAAATCTTCAACGGACTTCAAAGCACTCAACATGCTACAATGTGGACTGACGAAGGAAGAGTTGAACCGGGTAGGACCACACCAAAACGTAAAAGAATCATGGGACAAGTTGATTGAACTACATGAAGGAACGAGCGACGCCAAGGTAATGAAGCGCGACCTTCTTTTAAACAGATTATTTAATATTAAAGTGCAAGAATGAGAAACGATAAGTCAGCTTCACGCGAGGATCAAAGACATCCTCAACGAACTCCACGCGATAGACCATCAAATGGATGCCTACAAAATTTTTAAAATTTTATCTAAGTTAAAATTAGACGAATTATTTTACGAATTAGAATTACATAAGCAAACTAACGCCGAGACGGAGAAAGGTATTGCCTTGTTTGCAGGTTCCTCCAAGGAAAGAATAAAGACCAAGCCTGAATATGAATATGAGTATGACTAAGACTCTGAAGACGAAGAGTACGTACCTGGTGAACCTGGTAAGAAAAATGTTCACCAGGATGAAGAAGAGCTTCAGCAAAAAGGACCTACAGAAGATCAACTCCCCAATCGAACCAAGGAACGTGACCTGTTTCGGATGCAACAAGAAGGGTTACTACAAGAACGAGTGCCCGAGATTGAAGAGCGACAAGACGAAGACGACCAAGAAGAAAGCTCTCATAGCGACATGAGACGACTCTTCCTCAGATGAATCAGAGGCCGAAGATCAGAAGCACCAGAGTCACCTCGCATTGATGGCCCGTGAAGCTGAGTCAGAGGACGAATTGGAAGACGGGTCCGAACCCGAATCGAGCCACTAGTCCGTACTCATTTTTGAAGGTCTCGAAGAGGTATACTTTAGTTTGAACAAAAAGTTTTTTAAAATTATTGCATGTTTAATAGAAAATTAAATATAATAGAAAATGAAAATAAATTGCTCTTTGAGGAAAACCAAAACCTCAAGGAACAAATCACAAACACTAATTCAACTCAAGATCTAACACTTGAGGAGGAAAATTTAACACTAAAAGCATAAATTAATAAATTAAAAGATCTTTTAGAAAAATTTACAACAAGATCTAAGAATTTAGATCTAATTTTAAATAATCAAAAAGTAATTTACAACAAAATCGGACTTGGCTACAAGTCAAGTTCAAATAAAACATTTAAATCGTTAATAGCCCAACACAAACAATCAAGTAAAGCTTGGGTTCCGAAAGCCTGCTTAACCACGCAAGTAGGAATTAACCAATACTACATACCTAAAGAAAAAATACACTATGTAAAATCTAATAAACAAAATCAAAAACCAAAACACAAACCTAGACCAACAAATTCAAAATCTAAATATTTTAAAACCCACCAAAACTTAGAATATCATCAAGTTAAATTTAATTATAAAAGTAATAGACATAAACCTAGAACTAAAAGTTAAAAATAAAGGCCAATAATCCAGGGGAGGCTCTAGAATAGCTGACACCTCCAAAAATAATCTACCCGATAGGGTAACCTAAACTAATCTGTCTAACAGGGTAACCTAAACTAATCTACCCGGCAGGATAATTAGGACTAGTTAAAAAGGGACAACAATTTAACTTGACCTACGGTACTAGTGAAATTTTGGATGATAGTACGTTAGGGAAGCTTAGTTTATGCATGTCTAGGAAAATATGACTTCGACCTGGTGCATTTGGTTAAGTGGAACTAACCGAAGTCACCCCTTACGGATCCTAACTAGTTAGACCAAAGTTTTGTATTAAGTTCAATATATATGACTATTTGGAAATCCTCGAAGGCATGGTTACTCTAATGATGTCCAAGTGACTCCATAGCCCAGAAATTTATCCAAAGAATGTCTATTTATTAAGCACAAAGCTAAACATGAATCTAACACAAAGTTAAACCAAACCCTAAAACTGAACCTAATTAATATCACAAAATTATAGGATTCCCTGAATGGAAATTTTAGATCGGGTGAGATGACTAAGGACTAAATTTAAAATTAAAATTAAAATTAAATTAAATTAATTTAAATTTAAATTTAAATTTAAATTAAAATTTAAATTAAAATTAAAAGAAATTAAATGAAATTAAAAATTAAAATTAAAATAAATTTAATTAAATGATATTAAAAATTAAATTAAAATTGAAATTAAAATTAAATAAAAATCTTTCTAAAATTAAAATTTATTTTAAAAATTGACTTAAAACTTCATTTTTAAAATTATTATAAAACATTGAAAAAATTATTTTAAAACATTTAAAAATTCATTTTATAAAAAATTATTTTAAAACGTTAAAAATTCATTTTAAAAATTTCAAAAATTCATGTTAAAATATTTAAAAATTTATTTTAAAAATTATTTTAAACTTTAAAAATTCATTTTAAAAAATTATTTTAACGTTTAAAAATTAATTTTAAAAAATATTTTACACTTTAAAAATTCATTTTTAAAAAATTATTTTAAAACTTTAAAAATTCATTTTAAAAACTTAAAAAATAATTTTAAAATTTCTTTTCAAAACTTAAAAATTATTTTAAAAATTCTTTATAAAACTTAAAAAAAAATATTTTGAAAATTATTTTAAAAATTATTTAAAAAATTTAAAATCATTTTAAATATTATTTTAAATATTTAAAAATTATTTTAAAAACTTTAAAAATCATTGTAAAAATTCTTTTAAAAAACTTTAAAAATCTTTTTAATTTAACTTAAAAATTATCTTAAAAATTTACTTTAAAATTAACTTAAATTTTATTAACTAAAAAATTTATTTTTAAATTAACTTAAATATTTATAAAAAATTATTTTAAAAATAATTATTTTTTTTAAAAACAATTATCTTCAAAATTTATTTTAAAATTAATATAATTTTTTTTAAAATAAAATTATTTTAAAAAATTATTTTAAAATTAACCTAAATTTTTTTAACTTTAAAATTTATTTTAAAATTAACATAAATTTTTTTATAAACTTTATTTTTTAAAAAAATTAACTTATTTTTTTTAAAAAAATTATTTTAAAAATATATTTTAACTTAAAAATAATTTAGGAAATTTATTTTATCTTAAAAATATTTAAAAAATATATTTTAACTTAAAAAATATTTAAAAATTTTATTTAACTTAAAAAATATTTTAAAAACTTATTTTAATTTTAAAAAATTATTTTAAAATTTTATTTTAACTTAGAAAATGTTTTAAAAACATATTTTAACTTCAAAAATATTTCAAAAATTTATTTTAACTTAGAAAATTTTAAAAATAAATTAAAAAATTATTTTTTAAAACATTAATTTAAAATTTTATTTTTTAAACAAAAAAATTTTCAAAATTAATTTTCAAAAGTTTTTTGAAAATTTACTTAAACATTTATTTTAAAAATAAATTTAAAAAGTAAATTGAAAATTAATTTTAAAAAATATTTTAATTATTAACTTAAAAATTATTTTAAAACTATCCTTTTACTTTGAAAAGCTATTTTAAAAATATTTTTAAATTAAAACTAATTTAAAAATCTTTTTAACGAAAAATTATTTTAAAAAAATCTTTTTAATTTTAAAAACTATTGTAAAAATCTTTTTATTGTAAAAAATTATTTTAAAAAAATCCTTTTAACTTAAAAAAAAACTATTTTAAAAATTCTTTTGAAAAAATTTTAAAAATATCTTTTGAAAAAATTTTAAAAATTCTTTTGAAAAAATTTTCAAAATTCCTTTAAAAAAATTATTTTAAAATTACTTTAAAAAATTATTTAAAAAAACTTTACAAAATATTTTTGAAAAGAGAAAAACTTTAAAAATTCTTTTAATATTATTTTAAAAACTTTAAAAATCATTTTTAAAATTCTTTTAAAAACTTTTTAAAGATTTGTAGATTTTTTTTAAACTTTAAAAAACTTTTTAAAAATTCTTTTAAAGACTTTAAAAATCATTTTAAATTATTCTAAAAAGAGCTTTGAAAAACTTTAAAAATCATTTAATTTTTTTAAAAAAATTCTTTTAAAAACTTTAAAATCATTTTTAAAATTGTTTTAAAAAACTTTAAAAATCGTTTTGAAAATTATTTTTAAAAAATTAAAAATTATTTTAAAAATCATTTTAAAAATTATTTTAAAACTTTAAAAATCATTTAATTTTTTTTAAAAAAAACTTTTAAAAACTTTGAAAATTCTTTCTCACTTTATAAATTATTTTTCACTTTAATAAAATTATGTTAACTTAAAAAAATATTTTTAACTTTACTAAAATTATTTTAACTTAAAAAATTATTATTTTAACTTTAAACTTATTTTTAACATTTAAATTTATTTTAACCTTAAAATTATTTTTAACTTAAAAATTTAATTTAATCTCTTTTTAGAAAAAAACTTAAAACATTTTAAAGATTGTTTTAGAAATCATGTTAGAAATCTTTTAAAAATTATTTAAATTCATTTAAAACTTAGATATCTAACTTAAAAACTTAAATCTTAATTAATCAAAATTCCATTAACTTAAAATTTAAACTTAATTAAATAATTTATAATTAAATAACGAAAACTCAATTATATATAATCTTACTTGAAAAATAAGGTTGACTTCATTAGTTTCTTGATTTAACCTAATTAAAATATTGTCACACCCCAAAGGAGTCCTTACCGATAAATTTCGGCAGCATCTCTCCTGTACCGGTGATAATATGAGGCATATATACATGCATATAAAATACATCAGCCACATACGGCTGGAATATATATACACAACCACGCAGTTATATAATCAGCTCACTCAGCTAGAACAGAAATAAGCACAACGACACAGTTTATATATATTAATCAGCCTACACGGCTGTACTAAAAACCAACACAGCGGAAATCATAAATAACGATTACAAAATATAATACAACTAACTACGAGCCGGCTCGGCTTGACACAATAATATCAAACCAAATACAAAAGAACACAAGAACAAGTTCAAAATCAAAGCATAAATAGCAAATGGAATACCAAAACCATAAGATCGTCCTCGAATGTGACGTGAGACTGACGGACAGGATCTCCAGACGACTTCATAAATCCTTTACCTGCTACCTTGCGAAATTACCAGTTTACGGGGTGGTGAGTATAAAAACTCAGCGGGTAATAGATAGATAGTGCATGAGAATAGTAAAGAACTAGAGATATAAAGGTATACAGTCTCGTATGGAAATAGCAGATACTACAATGATATCATAATAAGTGTCCATACCTGAAACCATATCCTAGGCTAGTAAGGTCGGGAATAGTTCAAACCTGCTACAGAACTTCTCATAACTACAAGGGTATCATGTGAGGTATACTACCAGTCTAAATCCATACCTCAGGTATATATCTCAACCTTTGTGAGCATATCAGCATAAGTAAATAACAGCAGCATAAATAAACCACAACAGCATAAGTAAGCAACCAGCAGATATAATAATAACGGCGTATGCACGGATGGTCATCCCGCCCACCTCTCTGCACCATGACCCCTGTATAGTCGAGAGGTCGGATCAATGACAACTGTACCACCCAAAGGTCGGCATTACTCTCGAGTGACCGGATGGACAGGTGCTATGTAGCTATCTAATTACAAAGCGAAGGGGGTCTCTGCTGCTCGCAACTCCAACTACCACTACCCATGAGTGGATGAGTGTGGCACGACAGGACAAGCGGTATCTCCTCCAGCTACCACTACCCATGAGTTGCTGAGTGTGCAGTGCGACTCGACGACTCACTCCCCCACAAGGAAGACGTAGTCGCCTGCATGCATGCAATGATATGATGCGTACAATGCAGCAGTCATCAAATATATATAAATAGAAACATGTATGCTACATGAAGCCAGCATGCTCAATAAGAAACATGAGTAAATAGCAGTCAAAGCAAATAAACATGGTATCTGGTATCTACATATCCAGTATCTAGTATCTGGTGTGTCTGGTATTTGCTAAATATCATAGATATCAATGAGAGATTGTATAAATACTGAAATGAGTAGCTCAAAAATTGAGTGGAAGTATCAAACGCAGGAATGATAAGAGTGGAGTCAAGATAAATACAGTAACTATATGAACATATAGCTCATGCACTAAGATCAATGTGCTAAAGAGATAAAGCAAGAAGCATCCGCCTTTACTTGTCGATCGTATCAAGTAGTCCAACGTCGAGACGCTCGTCCCGAACCCAAGTCCTAAGATCATAATATGTATAATTTAACTAATCAAGTAGGAACTAAATAATTAAACAAAATCCATAATCTAATTAGGGTAACGCTAATCAAACATGATCTTGGAGTAATCCCCCAATCAACCTTAATTATACTACAACCTAATTAGATTAAGTTTACCCATAAATCATCAATTGATCCAATTATTTAATCCTTGAGTTTCTCAACTTCTTAATTAACATGAACCCATTAATTCATTTACAATCCAAACCTGGCATCAATCTTCAATAAACCCCCAATCCATAATGTACTAATAATGATCATGCATCTATCTATATAAATCATTCATCAAATAACCATTATGAATCCAACATACATAGTTCATCCACGTGACCAATTGCTATCTATCAATGTGATAGCTAATCTAACTCATCAATCAATCTCCACTAATTATTACACTAATCAAATTCAATATCCAATAGATTAAGCATCCCAAACATTTTCCCTCCAATTAATGTTTACTAGAAGTATAATCAATCCAATACATCATGTATCCAATCCATACCTAACCTAATACTGAGCATAACATGCATATTCTGAAGCCTCAGCCAGTGATCCGCAGCTGGAGAATCCATTACTGAAAATGACGATCAAAGCTACATGAATCAATCAAGTAGCTACTCATAATATCCTAAAACCAGAAACGGAATCAAACCTCTGTATTCTAATCCAAAAATGAAAATTAAATTGCTTCATATCTGATACAAACCATACCTCAATCTTCTTCTGTGTCTACAATTTGTCCATCTAAGGATCGATAGCTAATCTATGCCGGTGAGGAAGAAGAACTAGAATCCGATGATCAGAGTTGCTACTTGCAGATATACGGTGGCAGAGAAAACAAGTCTAGGGCTCAAATCACACATCCAACCTAACCACTTACCTCCAAGATCACTGCTAGGGCACAACACCGCGAGAAGGAGAGGGAGGGGGTCAGAATGAGTCCCGCTGCTAGAGCTGCATCGGCGATGGGCGGCGAGTGACGCGACGTTAGGTGCCAGCGATGTTAGGTAGAGATGATGCTGAGAGAAGGGAGATCTCAACGACAATGGGAGATTGGAGCACCGTGAAACCTACGACTCTCCCATAATCGACTGCATTGCCGATCTAGTCTCAAGCGAAATAGACGTTAGCTTGGGGAGGAGGGGAGAGGGCGATGGCCAGATCAGCACTCGGGTGGTTGATGTTGGTGATAAGAAGGTCATCGGCGTCGATCTAGCGAAAGAGAGGGAGAATGGGGAGTCGGCGCGAGAGGGAGAGGGGATCGGGTGAAACGGGTGCGGAGAGTTTAGGGCTCGGGAAAATAAAACCTAGGTATCTCTAATTAACCCTTAGGTTAATTTTTCAATCAACTCCCACTTCATTGGTGTTCCAAATAAGCTCTCTCTGAGCCCCATCAATTTATCCCCTCAAATGATTCCTACGAACTCCATTTAAATCCCGAAAAATTTCTAAAAATTCATGAAAAATCTAATAAAATTATTTGTCCAATAACATTATTATTTAAATATTATTTGAGTACCGTATTTTATATTCCCACTCTGTTCTATGAAGAAAAATAGGAGGTTCAGATCCACCATAGTCAGACAGAGGCAACCACATTCATAGTCGTCGACCTGGAGGTGGAGAAGAAGGCAGAGTTGGTCGCCTGCCTCACGAAAAATTATGATGTGTTCGCATGGTCTACGCATGAGCTTCTTGGGATCTCCCCGAGCATCGTGTAGCACGATCTGCATGTCCGACCGAATGCTCGGCCAGTGAAGCAGCGCAAAAGGGATTTCGGCGCTGAATAGAACCTGATCATCCGAGCGAAAATAGAGAAACTCCTGGAGGTCGGACACATATGAGAATTTCAATTCCCGAGCTGGCTCGCCAACGTTATTCTCATCTCCAAGCTGGGCAACAAATGGCGGGTCTGCATTGACTTCTGCGATTTAAATAAGGCATGTCCAAAGGACTTCTACCCGCTGCCGCAAATCAACCAAATGGTGGACTCTACCGTCGAGTGCAAGATGATTTGTATGCTTGATGCGTACCAAGGGTATCACCAAGTGCCACTCGCCCACGAGCATCAGGAGAAAGTCATCTTCATCACGGCCGACAGGACATTCTACTACAACATCATGTCGTTCGGGCTCAAGAACACCGGAGCCACCTATTAGAGGCTGATGAACAAGGTGTTTCAACGGTATATCTATTGGTGCAATATCCCTCAGGTCAAGGTTGACCTGGTTAACCAAGCTTGAGTCTTTGTTTGTGTTTAGATGTTTGACAATACAAGACATTGACTGGGAAGTCCTAACTGAGATGTTAGGCAGAAGGAAGTCCTGGTGAGTGAAGCCAGGCAGATGAAAGTCCTAGTGAGTGAAGCTAGGCAGAAGGA
>JBBMJZ010000053.1:9353632-9364335 GCA_037833815.1 Zingiber zerumbet
TCGAACTTTCAACAGAATAACACTTGCATAAAATAAATTAACTAAATAGAATAGAAAGAAGAGGCAAGAGGATTTTTTACTTGATTACAACCGGGGATGTTGTTAATCCAAGGAAGATGTCGCACTAGTATCTCCTTCAGGCGGAGAAGCCTCTTACAACGATGAAGTGTAAAAATAAAGAAGCTAATCTAGAAATGAAGTGTATAAGTGTTGGAAATGAATTGCTTGAGTTATTCAAAAGCTTCTAGACCAAGGCTGTATTTATAGCTTTGGTCGGGGCGCCTGGAAGGGTTCCAGGTGCCTGGGAAGGGATAAAACTTTATCCCCGATGCAACGGTCAACGTACACGTAATTATGGATAAACCCAGCATTCCGAGCGCCTGGAATGGCTCCAGGCACCCCCATTCCGGGCGCCCGGAGCTTCCGGGCGCCCCCAGTCCAGGCGCCCCGGACTGTTCTGGGGGCCCCGGGCGAGGAAGTCAACAACGTTAACTTTTTCCGCCCGGGTCTTCTCCTCCACTTCCATTTGCCTTGGTCTGGGTCTTCTGCTCCAACTCCACTCGCTTGGGTGATCTCGGCCATCCAAAATAGGGCTCACCTGAACCCAACTTCCAGCCTTCTCGAGCAGGCTTCTGCTCCGGCTCCTCATCCCTCGGCATCGTCGCGTGCTTCCATCTCGTCCGTCATCATACTCATCCGCAATCTTCGTCCCTAGCTCACACCCCGTGCCAACCTTCTCGCTAACTGCGTCTCTTGCTCCTCAAGCAGTCTTCCGCTCCGGCTTCTCGTCCCTCGGAATCACCGCACGCTTTCTTCTCGTCCGCCGGTGTACTCTTCCACAGCGCCTCGTCCCTCAGACGCACCGAGCCCATCGGCTCTCTCCCGTGCCGTCCTTCTCGCTGGCTGCGTCTTCCGTTCGACTCCCTATGCTCTTAAGCTCCTACACACTTAAACACAATGTTAAAATACCATAGAACATAACTTAACTTGTTGATCACACCAAAACAACCTTAGGGTTTCAAAATAAGCATCACAAAGTTTGGTTCGGCTTGGCTTGTTTACAATCCTATATATATATAAGAATGATATCTAGGGCGACTTATTCTGAGCAACGGTGGACGACACCCAACATAGATGGTCTGATGCGGCCAAAACTGATTTTTTGTATTCCCTCTCTTATCTGCATGTAATTTGTTCTCGCTCCTACATACATGTTGGTGCTTGTTTCTATAAACCAGCACCAACATGAAAATCAGCACCAACACGCTTGTGCTAGTTTGCGTAAACCAACACCAACGTGGTGCTGATTTGAACAAATTAACACCACATTGGTGCTGGTCACCAATAGTGATGCAAATCAGCATAAATCAGTACCACGTTGGTGCTAGTTTGTGCAAACTAGCACCAATGCTGGATGGTTTGATATAATCAAAACTGCTTTTTTTTTTATTTCTCTCTCATTTGCATGCAATTTTTTTCTCACTTATATGTACGACGGTACTAGTTTCTACAAACCAACACCAACATAAAAATCAACATCAATATGTTGGTGCTGGCTTACACAAACCAGCACCAAAGTGGTGTTGATTTATGAAAATTAGCACCACGTTGGTGCTAATTTTTAAAGATCAACACCAATACTGGTGCAAACCAATGCAAATCAGCACCACATTGATGCTAGTCTTTAAAGATTATCATCAATCGTAGTGCAAATTTGAATAAATCAACACCACGTTGATGCTTATTTACACTGGTTTGCACCACTATTGGTGTTGATCTTTAAAGACTATCACCAACATGGTGATGGTTTGTGCAAACTGTAAGTATCCCATGGTAGTGTTGATGTGGTCAACCGAGTTAAGTTAAATCTTATTTATTTTTTATCCTTGTGTTTAAGTGTGTGGGAGCTTAGGAACACAAGAAGTCGAGCAGAAGACATAACTAATGAAAAATGAAAAAGATGGCACGAGAATGGAGTAAATAGGCTTAGTACATCCAAGGGATGAGGTGCTGCGAAAGAGTGCATTGGTGGACGAGAAGGATGTGCACGTTATTCGAGGGATGAGAAGCTAGGGAGGAAGTCTGCTCAAGGAGAAAGTCGAAGTTGGATTCGGGTAAACTCAACTCCGGTTAACTAGAGTATCACCTATGTGAACAAGATCAGCTTAGAGGCTCATCTACTTCATAAAAGGCCCTCTAATGGCTTGGGAGGCGCCTCGTATGAACAGTGAGAAGGCGCCTTCCAGCCACTTGAGGGCACCTTCAATAGCTATTAGTTGAAGATAAAACTTTATCTTCAGTGGATAAAACTGATCTTCTTGGAGGCGCCTTGGACCTCCTTGAAGGCGCCTCTAAGCAATGGATAGGTTTTTCCAAGGGCTATAAAAAGACCCCTAGAGCGAGGAACTAAACAACAACTGAACTACAACTCTTGTAATCACTTCCTAGTCTTTCTTGTGAGCTATAAATGTCTATAAGAAGCTACTCTGCCTTCAACATAGGTGTTTTTCTAGTGGAGCATTTTTGAAGTCTTGAATTAATAACCATCTAGGTTGTAACCAAGTAATTCCTCACATCTTCTTTATTTTAGTTGTTTAGTTTATTTTTTAAATTAATTGTGCTTACTTAACAAAGTCCAAAGAACAAGAAAGGGATTGTTTTGTTTTTACAGGACCAACACTTGATATCAGAGCAAGGACGCTTCAGAAGGACTAACCGTCGACCGAAGCAAATAAGACGATGGTCAGACCAAGTATTCATCCACCAAAAGTTCGAGGGGAATTCGCCATATGGAAAAAGTGAATTGAGGTATTTTTTAAAACCGACTTTGAGGTTTTATTAATAATCAAATATGATTTTATAGCTCCAAAAGATCAAAAAGGCGAAGAAAAAGAAGAGTCCCTTTTGACAAAAAAGGAGCAAACGAACTTTGTGACAAATGGATGATCCGAATTCCACTTGCTAAGTGTGCTAGCACCTCAAGAACTTAGCAGGATCAGGGCTTACAAATCAACAAAGGAACTTTAAGAGTTCTTAGAGTTACACGAAGGAACGTCTGAAGCAAAACTAGTAAGACGGGACCTACTTCGGAACCAACTGACAAATCTTTGACTGAAAGAAGGAGAGTTAGTAGCGTAACTACACGCCAAACTAGAGAAGCAGATCACCGGACTCACGAATCTCGGAGAAAAGGTAACAAATTGAGATTCTCTAAAGTATGGTTTAAATGATTTCCCTAGAATATAATAATGGGCATCCATAGTTGACTCCTACTATATTTCTAAGGATCTAGAGGTAAGTTCATTAGAAACTTTATTTTTGACTTTAGAACTCCATGAATCTAGATGTGCAGAATTAAATAAGGAACTAAGTCAGACAATTGCCCTAAAGGTGAGAACAAACAATCCAGACTCCGAAGCATCAATTGACGAGGACGAGACATCTTTAATGGCAAGAAACTTTAGTTAATTTCTTAAAGCTAATAAATTTAATAAGTCACAGGCGAAAAAGTACCTTCGGAGCAAAAGGAAAATTTGATGCTACAACTACCAAGAAGAAGGGTGCATCAAAGATGACTTCCCTAAATTAAAGAAGAAGGAGAAAGACAAAGACAAAAATCCAACAAGATCAAAGCACAAGGCCTTGAAGGAGCATGGGACGAATCATCATCACCAGAATCGGTGTTAGAAGAGTACACCGGATTAGCCCTGATGGCAGACCACCATAGAAACTATGAAAGTTCCTCAGAAATGAGCATTTGCGAAGGTGAAGGATTTTCAGAAGGACAGCAATGAAGATGAAACATCATACTACGAGTTAAGTGAGATAAGAGCCTTACTTCATAAAGAATCTTGTAAATTTATTAAAATGCTTTTCAAAGACATTCTAAAATTAGAAAATGAAAATGCTAAGCTAAAATTAAACTTAGCAAATTCATATCTTTTAGTAATGTATGATAATTTAAAAAATAGAAAATAAAAACTAAAAGCACAAATAGAAAAAATGGAAAATGACTATGCATGTTCAAATGTTTTTCAAAAATCAAGGTTTAGAAGTTATAGTAGAATATTAATTGGTACATTAAAAATCATGAGGGCTAAATTAGAAAAATCTCTAGAAATCATATACTATGAAATTTTTTTATTAATTCAGTAAGAACTAATTTATTTTTGATACAAAAATCATGCCATGCATGCTAGAAAATTAAGTTGCTTGATTATTTTTTTTTAGTAAATTTAATTATTTTATCAATTTTCTGGCCATATTTTTTTCTCAAAATTTTATCTATAAAAAATAAAAATATTATCTACTAATAGAATTTTTTTTTAAAAAAATTAACTATTAAGTTATTTTCTAAGAATTTTTTTAACAAAAATCATATTTTTAAAATTTAAATTATTTTTTATGACATATTTTTGAAAATTTTTATGCTTACCGTAAAACATGATGTTATTAATCATAATAAAAAAATTTAACTTTTTTTTTAATATTATCTGAATTATTACCATTTTTTTACCAAAAATAAAATTTTTATCATTAAAAAACTATTACACTTTATTTTTGGAAACTTTAAAATTTTTTTTGTCATTAAACAATCTATTTTACATATACAACAAAATGAACAAAATTTTTAAAGTTAAAATATATGTCTAAAGATTTATTTTAAAAAATTAGGTTGTTCTACTGAAGTAAATCATTTCTATTAAATTAAATAATATCTTTCTATGAAAATTTTTCTACTAAACTAGTTTATTTTGTTTAAGTTCAACAAAAAATTTCAATATTTTTTTAAATCAAAAAGTAATTTTTTAATTATGTTTGTAAAAATATAAGATTAATTAATAAAAATATAATATTTTTTAAAATCATTTCTGAAGATTATTAGCGTACTAGTAATTCTGGTTAGATACTTCTAGAAAAAAATTTCAAATTTTTTTAACTGTTTCCTTTAATTTTTTAATTTTTTTATGTGATTAAAGAGAGATAAATAAGTATAAGTTAAGGAGGAGGTAGGATAATAAGTGACATTACAATTTTTTTTACTTATTTATTATATTGCATTTTGTTTTAACCCTAACTTTAACTCGGGTTGATACACATCAAAAATTGAAAGATTGTAAGTACCCCGTGGAAGTTTTGATGTGATCAACCGAGTTAAGTTAAGTCCTGTTTGTATTTGATCATTGTGTCTAAGTGTGCAGGAGCTTACGAACACAAGAAATCAAGTGAAAGACGGAGCAAGCAAGAATGATGGCACAAGAAGGGAGTTGATGGGTTCGGTGCATTCGAGGGATGAAGTGCTACGGAAGAGTATATCAGTGGATGAGAAGGACATGTGCAACATTCGAGGGATGAGAAGCTAGGGAGGAAGTCTACTCGAGGAGAGGGTCAGAATTGAGTTCGGATGAGCTCAACTCTGGTTAATTAAAGCATCACTTACGCGAATAAGATCAGCTTAGAGGTTGATCTACTTCATGGAAGATGTCTCTAATGGCTTGGGAGGTGCCTCGCATGAATAGTACGAAGGTGTCTTCCAGCCACTTGAGGGTGCCTTCAATAACTGTTAGATGAAGATAAAACTTTATCTTCAGCGGATAAACCTGATCTTCTTGGAGGCGCCTTGGACCTCCTTGAAGGCGCCTTCGAGTAACGGATAGATTTTTCCAGGAGCTATAAAAAGACACCTGGAGTGAGGAATTCAACAACAACTAAACTACAAGTCTTGTAATCACTTCTTAGTCTTTCTTGTGAGTTGTCAATGTCCGTAAGAGGCTATTTAGCCTTCAACAAAGGAGTTTATCTAGTGGAGCATTTTTAAAGTCTTGGATTAACAACCACCTATGTTGTAATCAAATAATTTCTCGCCTCTTCTTTATTTTAGTTGTTTAGTTTATTTTTAAAATTAATTGTGCTTACTTAATAAAGTCTAAAGAACAAAAAAAAGGATTATTTTGTTGCTGCAAGCAATTCACCTTCCTCTTTCCCACTCGTAAATCAACACAACGTGGTATTGATTTGCACCACTATTAGGCTCTGTTTACTCTGAAGTGCAGAGGAAGAAGGGAAAGGAATATACAATGTAAAATTATCCTTAGAGGAAAAGAAGAGAAAGGGTGAAGAAATCATTTCCTTTACATGTTTGTTTCTCTTGATAGAAGAAGATGAATTCATGGAATGTAATTTTGTAAATAAAATAGGGTACATACGTCATTTTTTTAGGTATATAGTGTAATTTTATGAGTTAAAAAAGGTACATGCGTCATATTTTTTTATGTATATGGTGTAATTTTGTAAATGAAAAGGGGTACATGCGTCATTTTTTTCCCATCCGGTGCTTTCCGTCCGATTTTGAGTTGATTGATTTTGGCTCCAAAATTATCTGTTGATGGATTACATTTCTCTTCCATCTAAAAATTTTAATGAAGTAAATAATGGAAACTTTTCCACTGCGGAAACATTTCCTTAGTTTTAATTTCCGCTCTCCCAAGTAAACTGACCATTAGTGTTGATCTTTGAAGAGCAGCACCAACATGGTACTGGTTTACGCAAACTAGCACCAATGTGTCGGCAGCACCAACATGGTACTGGTTTACGCAAACTAGCACCAATGTGTCGGTGTTGATTTTCACGTTGAATGTCATCCACTGTCGCACAGGATAAATTGCCCACTATGCAACGCATGTGCACAGACTACACACACACACCTCTAAGTGTTACAAAAAATTGAGGTGGGGCAACTGCCTCACCAAAGCTATACGTGGCTCCGCCTCTGCTTGCGTATGTAATATAATACATGAACACGTATCGGTAACATACTCTCTTTTATAAAAAAAATTAATTTAATTCTTTATATCATATATTAAATTGGTAAGAATAAATACTACACTTAATCTTAGCCAAAAGGTCGTCCATAAATTAGATAAGGATGCGCCAAACCCATGACACTCAAGAATCCAAGTAGCAAGCTACTGTAACAGACTCCCCCTTATAAAAAATTAATTTAATATTATACTTGATCTTTGTCAAAAAGTTGAGAAAAATATACTTTTTAACATTACCGACCCAAAGTATTTATAGAAGTTTCTCTACTCATAATGTTGTCAAACCTAAGAGGTAGAATTAAAGAGAATCATGGCGGTGTATATTTTTTATATAAATTTGAAAATTATTTTCAGTATAAAAAGAAAAAAAAATGTTAATATATATAATTTAATTTTAGATTTCAATAAAATTAGTTATTAAACATCTAAAATCTTAATAAAAAAATAATAGAGTGTTTGATTTACATGTTTTCTATTTTTATTTTTTATTAAATGTGTGTTTTCTGAAAAATAATGTTTGATTTTTATTTTTTATATTTAATTTTTTTTAAGAAAGTGATAGTATTTTTTGAAAAAATAGCTTGTATCTAAAAGTATTTTTTAAAGAAAAAAAAAATATGTATTTTCTAGAAAATGAACTTAGAAAACGCTTAATTAGACACCTATTAAAATTTCTAAAAAGAATACCCATAATAGTCAATATTATTTTAATAATACAGGTGAAATTATTTCGACATTGGTTCAAATTGCTCTAATACTATTAAAACTACTGATCTAATATTAGTCAAAACTAATAATATTGATCAAAATAACTTCAATAATAATTAAAATTACTTAAATACAGTTTAAACTACTTTAAATTAGTCAAATTACTTTAACTCTAATTAAAATTATTTTTAAATAGTCAAAATTACTCTAACTTAATTAAAAATATTTAAATTTAATTAAAATTACTTCAATATATTATTATGGTAAATTTTATCAAAACTACATTTGATCGAAACTACTTATATAATTATTCTAACATTGATCAAAATCTAATTTAATCAAAAGTATTCCAACAATACAATAATTTTAATCAAAACTACTTAACAATATAATATTGGAGCAACTAAAATAATTTTAGCCAAAAATGACACAATTTCTTTCCAAATTAACTTTTTCTAAGTCTAATACTACCTCTATTTTTTCTTCCAAAACTATTATAAGTTTAATCAAAATTAATACAATTATTTCACATTATTATAAAAGTTTTGATATTTTCTTAATGTTGCTTTTAGAAAATAAAAGGGTCCTCTTTCAATATAAAATATTTTTATTTCACCATTAGAAATCATAATTCGATGATGTCCCGAGAGTACCAATTTGGCAAACGCCATGCCACCTGGATGCTGACGTCATTCAATTTACCGCAGTTGAGGAAGCCGCCCCACACCCAACTTCCCGGTTCACACTACGCCAACGCGGAGTCAGTCCAGCTCCCACTGCCCCACCACTCCAAGTCGAGCCAAACCTCTTCTCTTTCTCTACTTCCCCCCAAACTCGAACCCTTCTCTCACTCAACTCTTCTTCCCACAAATTATACGACTTTATCATCTATCATAAATTCGGTAATGTTTGTGTTTTTCTAGTACTTGAATTTATGTAAGTATTACCGGACTATAGCTTACCTTATTCTCACAGCTTATTAGATGATGTGATGGTAAGAAAGTGTCCATTGTCATGGATTAGTTGATATGGTGTCGATCAAAGTCAAGGTAGCTAATGTCAAGGTTTACGGAAAAAGTCTCAAATAAAGGCGGCTATCTGGTTATCCCGGTTGGCAAAGGAATAGGCCGGGCGGATCACCCCACTGGTCGGACGAATGAATATCATGGGTCGGTCGGACGAATGGACAAACCGGTTGCCGTTTGTTTCGGTCGGCAGGAAAGCGAGCCGCTCGGATCGCTCGCCCGACATAAGGAATGACATTATACAGAAGGGGACGAGAAAATAAAAGAAAACACTGTCTATCATTAAATATGAAGAAGTCAAAACAAAGAAGAACATTCCATCTATCATTAATATACGGAAGTCAAGACAAAGAAGCCTCCCTCTAACAATTAATATTATTAAATAAGGGGAGATGAACGATCACAAAGAAAGGTATAAAAGGGTACGCTAGGTATGAGAAAAAGCAAACTTTATCCATTTCTTGATTACTCATTCTCTCTTCTTGATTCTAACTTGAGCGTCGGAGGGCCAATGTCAGGGACCTCTTTCGTGGTTTGATTTTATTTTGTAGAATTGAGGTTTTCATCCCATCAATGGTCATCTCATTTTCGACTTTCCAACTTCCCTTATTCGGACAAGGATCATTCTTTCAAAAATTTATTTATAAGGCCAATCAGGAGTAATTTTTTTTAGTAAAAAATTTTGTAAAAGTTTATAAAAACATTTAAAAAATAAAAATAAGATTTTTGGATCTGATGTTAATGGTAATTGGGTATCTAAATATAGAGCAAGTGATTTGCATTCCACAAAGTGAGGAAGAAATATTTAGAATTTTTTCTTCATATATTCAGTGAAAATTGAAGTTTTGATGGAAATTTGACTTGCACAATCATGAAGTCCGATATTAACCAATTTTTGTATTCAATTAACATTTACATTTTATATGAATTAATTATTTATTTATTAACTTGGGGACCCCTGAATAGGTCCCTGGAACTCTATCACATAACTGAGTTTAAAATGGACAAGCCTCTTGGCCTTCCTCATTCTTTATACTTTGATAGGTCCAACAAACTTCTCTATATGAACTTGGTGTTATTTTTTGAGAAGCTCAGATTCACATTATAAAGAAACTAATTTCCTTTCTCTTTCAGACCCAACAAAAGTAAATGGAGGAGGACGCCCCGAAAAAAAGAAGGTGAGAAATGAACTTCTTCAATTTTGAAAGAAGATGGTAAGACTCCTAAACATCACATAGCTTTAAAAAGCTCCTCTAGTTGATATTCAAATACTGAATGTTCATGGCATAGTCATAGTATTTTGTCGACTCAATTTGGATTTGAAATATTTTGATAACACTTGGTTTACTTGGGTTGATGACTGGAAGGGGAAAGGAGAGGCTCTGAAATCAATGCAAATGATCATGATCCCTGTCGAATTTTATAGTCTGTCTCCTTTCTCTCCTTGTTCCCTTTTCATCGTTCCATCCACCCACGAAACCAAGCATGAAAGTAGGATTAAAATTTCTACATCTTTCAAGATGTTCTTTCATATACAATGTAGCAGAAATCTTGTATATAGTTACCAGCTGTGGTAGACTCAAATTTCCCTCACCAGCATCGAGTTGTTTAAACTAATAGATAACGAAAAGAAATAGAATAGAACATAATTTTTTATCTATTATTTACTAAAGTCAATAAATTTATTTATACAAATTGTCTAAATAATAATGGAAAGATTAAATATGATATATAATTATAAGTATAGTAATAAATATAATAGATTTGGAAATATCATTTTTTTTATTATTTGATTCATGTCGATCTTGATTATATCTTAATTATGATGTCAAATATAATAAATCTCAATTAATTAAAATCAATTTGAAATTATTTTCCATTATTATCATTACCCCCAACAAACTCAACGGGACTACCTGAACATTGAGTTTGAGTGCTAATTTGGTAAAACGTTGTCTCGATAATAACTTGGTAATATATCCGCAATTTGATCTTCAGTAGAGATGTAAGAAGATGAAAGTTGTCGAGTCACCATACACTCATGAATAAAATGAAAAACAATCTCTACATGCTTGGTACAAGCATGAAAAATAGGATTTGTCATAAGATAAGTAGTAACTCCAATATTATCACACCAGATTTTGGGCGT
>JBBMJZ010000053.1:9389550-9401029 GCA_037833815.1 Zingiber zerumbet
CTCTTGGTATTTCATGGAGGTTTAAAACCCCCCCAAGTGTGGCCGGCCACATTAAGTGATCATCATGGTGAATCAAGTCTTCCTCTTCCTCCTCTCTTCTTCTTCTTCTCTCCCTCTCCTCCATTGTCGTGACCACCAAGAGTGCTAGCACACTCTAAGTGGTTTTTCCTCCACCTTTTGTCCGTGTGGATACATGTAGAGGAGTGTACATTTGACACTCTACGAGATCCGACAACCCTTTGGACGTGCGAGATAAGTGAAGGGCTTCGCTACAAAGGTATACTTCTTGTCATGTAGATCTAAGGTAGCTATAGAGTAGACAAACATGTACAAGAAATTTTTATTAATCTTCGCACAGATCCATGGCTAACTTTTTGGGGTTTCCGCAACGCAAAAAGTGGGTTTTGCGGCTCGAAAGTCTAACAAACATAAGAGGCCAATGATCTTGTGCTTCAATTGTGGTCTCTATAATTAAACCTATGGTTACTGTAAGGAGTTTAAATATTCAATTTCTTGGAAAGGCATTGTCTAGGAAGTGGTGAATGATCTCATACCCAAGAAGGTCGAGTGCCTCACCATGTTTAACCTGGATGCCAATCCTTGAAATAGATATTTAATCTACTTTTGTAAATTGATTTAATTTTTGAAGAACACATGAGTTAAACTTGGATGAAAAATGTTAAGTTTCATTTACAATCCAAGTTTAACTTCTAAAGAACACATGAGTTGTTTGGAAAAGTTCTGTGCTTGCATAAAATTTTGTACAGGGAAAGCATAACGGAATTCCAAGTAGCACCCAACACCACACACTCCACAAAGGAATTCAAATTGATCGTCATTTGAATCATAATTTTCATCAATGGAAGATCTTGCTCTTGTGCTCATGGGTGTGAAAAATTCTCTTGAAGCCCCGCTTGACATGTTAGTGCTCAAGATATCTAAAAAAAATTATAAGGAAATCTAAAAATGCAGAATTAAAGACAAAAAATAAAATGCATAATGAAAACAAGAAAGAAAATACAAAAGGAAAAAGAAAAATGTCTAGAGTAACTCACATGCTAATCAACTAATGTTAATAGAAAACAGTCCCCGGCAACGATGCCATAAACTTGTTACGAACCATTAGTGCACGGTTTCGTTGTCAGTAATAAAAAGATATTGTATCCACAGGGACTGTTGATTAAGCACTAGTTAACTTCGCACAGTGAATTATGTAGACAATCTAAAATGGTTCACAATGCTAGAGAGAAAGAAAAGAGAAATGAGAGAGAGAGAAGAGCATAAGTGAATGAAGGGGAATAGATACTAGGATTTGGGTTTCGTTGCGATGCTAGTTAATGTCCCTATGCATTGTTCATCTACCTAACTCCATGCTTACACTCATGTAGGTGTTCCAACTAGAGTCTGATACAATCCCGCAAAGATCACATCGAAGAGTTTACTCAAGTTCTACCGCCATTAAGTAGAAGAGGTAATTTAGGAAGTCCGATTATATGGATCATCCTTCTCACACAAGGCCCCACGGTCCTATGTTCCTAGATTACACATATCACTTCCTACGGTAGATTAATGCAATTAAATAGAAAAGGTAATTTAGGAAGTCTGATTATAGGGATCATCCTTCTGTCACAAGGGCCCACGGTCCTACATTCCTAGATTACACAGATCACTTCCTAACATTAATTTGGGAGAACCCTTTAAACTCTAATTAGTTTTCCTAGTAGAGAGTTGATCCCCATCTCAAAGAAACACTGTAGAAAGTAAGGGATGTCTTCTATCACAATGTCCCATGATCTTACATTCCAAGGCTCTTCCTCTACATGGTGATCTAAGTCCTACATCTATAAGGATTGACCTCACACACATTTCGTCAATAACATACAAGGCACAACACACATAGATGATGATATAAATACTTTATTGCATAGGAAAATGTCCAAATATATAGTTTATACATCACAACACATCACAACTACTTCTTATATCCTAGAACTAGAGATCTACTCCATAGCAAAGGAAATACAACCAAAGACGAAGAAAGAAGCAAACTACAACCAAAGACGAAGAAAGAAGCAAACTACAACCTGATACAAAGAAGTAGAGAGAGGAGAGTGCTTATCCTTTAAGTGTGGCATCCTTGGAGGGGTTCCCTTGATCCTGAGGTGGACAGATCGATGAATATGAAGGAGATCTAGGACCTTCCTAAAGGAGAGAACCCTTCCCCAAGTAATGGGGAAGAGCCCTAAGCCAAAGATGAGTGAAAAGGGGAGAAAACCCCTTTTATAGCACTTGGCATAGCCCTTGCACGAGCCATGACATGACCGTGTGAATCCACATGGCCATGTGTTGCCTTGGCTCTAATCTGATGGCACAGTCGTGTGGTCTATATGGCCAAAGTCTTCTTCTTCTTCTCTGGAAATGTGACACGGCCATGTGGCTTACACAACCATGTGGCTCACATGGTCATGTTCTGCTTTAGTTCTAAATGGGCTACACGGCCAGGTGGCTAACATGGCCTAGCTCTGCTTCTTCTTTGGAAATATGACACGGTCATGTGGCTCACATGGCCTAGCTCTGCTTCTTCTCTAGAAATATGACACGGTCATGTGGCTCACATGGCCAACCACTGCTTATTCTCTGGAAGTGTTGCACGGTCGTGTGGATCTCACACACCCCTTGTACGACCCTTGTCCTGGCTCTGCATGTCTATGTTTCATTAGAATGTCTTTTAGACCACCAAGATGGGGTGTTCTCTAGTTGAAGTCTTCAGCAAAGTTGTAGATCTTGAAGTTATCTATATTTTGATATAAAGAATAGTCCGTAACTCCAATCGAGTACAAAGTTATGACCATTTTAGTTTTAATCTGCAGTGTTAAAAATTCCACACGGCCTTCATGCGGCCGTGTAGCCTCCACACAGCGCCCACACGACCTCCACATGACCGTGTGGATTCCACATGGCCATGCATGGATATGTTTCATTATAACGTCTTTTAGACAACCAAGATTGGGTTTTCTCTGGTTGAAGTCTTCAGTAAAGTTGTATATCTTGAAGTTATCTACATTTTAATATAAAAAATAGCCTATCACTCCAAAGGAGCACAAAATTATGCTCATTTTACTCTTGGTGTGCAGAGCAAGATTTGACATGGTCGTGTGCTAAGGTCATATCTCATAGAAACGTATTTTAGGTGTTCAAGACATGGTTTTCTCTAGTTGAAGTCTTCATAAAAGTTATAGATCTTGAAGTTATCTACATTTTGATATAAATAATAGCCCATAACTCCAAACGAGCACAAAGTTATGTCCATTTTAGTTTCAGTCTATAGTGCTAAAAATTTCACACAGCCTTCACACGGCCGTGTGGATTCCACACAGCCTTCACACGCCCCCCCACACGGCCTTCACATGGCTGTGTGGTGTCCACATGGCCAGAACATGGAAAAAATTTAGTTTTCGTATGTCCATGTGAGTTCCACATGACCCATACACTCTGGAAGATCTAAATTTCATTTAAGCTCTGTTTTTTCTCTAAATCGTGCTCTATCAATCAAAACAAGCAGATGTGAGGCCAATAAATATAGATTATTCTCATGAAATATAAGTAGATCTCCAAACAAAATATAATGGAAGTATGATATTATAATGAAATAGAGTACAATAAACATAGATTATTCTCATGAAATATAAGTAGATGTGCATCAAAGTATGTATAAAAGTGTATATAATCTATGCACATCATATAGGTGCAAAACATAAATTGACCGACGAAAATTCTTCCATGTTGTGGCATAAATGTTTAGGATATATATCCAAACATGCCTAGAAAGGTTAATATCACATGAAAATCTTGATTCCCTTAACATGTAAGATTTTGATGTATGTATAGAGTATGTTAAGAGGAAGGCCACTAACAAAAGGAACAAGGGTACTAATCATTGTAGTGACGTTTTGGAGCTAATACATAGGAATATTTGTGGATCATTCCCTAAGGCATCTTTGGAATAGACACATATATTTTATTAGCTTCATAGATGACTATTCTAGATTAAATTTTTAAATCTGAAGTTGAACTTCAACTAGATAAGAAGGTATAAACCCATCCTATCCAACTGTGGAAGTGAATATTACGGTCGATATAATGGATTAGGTGAACAACGTCTAGGACCTTTTGTGAATTACCTTGTTGAGTGCGAGATTGTGTCTCAGTATGCTATGCTTGGTATTCCCAGTTAGAATGGTATAGCTGAACGTCACAATCATATCCTAAAAGATATGGTAAGAAATATTATGAATTTCACTTTTCTACTAAAGTTTTTGTAGGGTGAAGACTGCAGTTTATCTACTCAATAAAGTACCTAGTAAGGTAATAACTAAAATTTCATTCAAGATGTGGATGGATAAGAAGCCTATCATTTGGCATTTATATGTCTAAAGTTGTCTAACTGAAGCTAGGCCTTATAGGCCTAATGAAAGGAAACTGGACTCAAGAACAGTTAGCTGTAATTTTATAAGTTACTCTGAGAAGTCAAGAGAGTATAAATTTTATGATCTCTCTAATAGATCCTTCTTCGAAATGGGAAACACCAAGTTCATTGAGGATAGTGGGAGTGATAAGGTCAGGAAAGTATCTTTTGAAGAATGTGTTGGCGATCCTCTTGTGATTACTACTAGAGTGATCAATAACAGTGTGGTTACCATATCACACATTATGAGTATTATACATCCAGTAAGCATAGTGAATTAAGATATTTCCATGGCATCTCCAATGCAATTGGAGGATCCTGCCACTAAAATTGAGGTATTGCCTCATATTGATGAGCAAGTACCTCAACCACTTCAAATGCAAGTGCCTTTAAGGTGATCCATAAGGGAATGGAGAATCACAAATTCTCATGATTATAATTATCTCCAAGAGCATGATTTTGATTTAGGGTTGGAAAGTGATCATGCATCTTTCCAAGAGGTCAAACAATGTTCTAATCCTGAATGGTGAATTAACGTCATACAAGAAGAGTTAATAACTATGGCAGACAATAACATTTGGGAACTTGTTGAATTGCTAGAAGGTAAGAAATTCGTTGGTTGTAAATGGATATTTAAAATCAAATGGAATTCAAAGGGTAATGTCAAAAAGTATAAGGCTCATCTTGTTGCTAAGGAATTCACTTAAAAAGAAGAAATTGATTACAAGGATACTTTCTCACCTGTGTCAATGAAAGACTCCCTTAGGGTAATCATGGCACTTGTAGCTCAGTATGATTTGGAGCTACATCAAATGGACATAAAGACTACATTCCTCGATGGAGATATAGAGGAGTTTATATATATGGTGTAACCAGAGAACTTGAGTCTAAGGACTTAAAGCTCCTGGTATATAAATTAAATAAATCTATTTATAGTTTAAAACAGGCATCTCGATAGTGGTATCAAAAAATTTGATCAAGTGATTACCTCATTTAGATTTAAAGAGTATCCCGTTGATTATTGCATATTTGTCAAGTTTAGTGGGAGCAAGTTTGTTATACTTATTTTGTATGTAGATAATATATTGCTTGTGAGCAAAAATAAGGATATTCTGCATCAAACCAAGTCATTTCTATCTGGTAATTTTGAAATGAAAGATCTTGATGAAGTATCCTTTGTTTTAAGCATACAGATCTATTGTGATCGTTTAAGAGGGATTCTTGGAATTTCACAACAAGGCTATATTGAAAATATGCTTATAAGATATGGTATGCAAAACTGTATACCTGTGATATACCAATGTCAAGAGGTGATAAGTTCAGCATGCAATAGTATCCACAGCTTAAACATAAAATAAAGGAGATGGAATAATTCCCATATACATCAGCAGTGGGAAGTCTTATGTATGAACAAGTTTATACTCAACCAGATATAGAATTTATAGTGGGGATGATAGGCAGATATGTTAGTAACCTAGGACCATAGCACTAGAGAGCTGTAAAGAGAATGATACGATATTTGCAAAGAACTAAAGAACATATGCTTATGTATCGGAGGTTAGATCACCTGGAGGTGATTGGATATTCAGACTCCGATTTAGATGAATGCTTGGATAGCAGGAGGTTTGATGTGCGTAGTTTATATATGCATGTATGCATACTTTATTGCATATTCACAGATTTATCTTGAGTATGTTCTATGAATTTGCACTTCCTTTCATTATTATTTCAGCATAATTTTATGACAGAAATGATTTTGGGGTGGAAATGGAGGGGAAACACAGGAGCAGCTTGTGGAGAAAAGAGCAAAGAAAGTTGTGCCTCTTGGCATGACCGTGTTTCTTCACTAGGGATCAACAAGAGGTTGGTCATGCCCCCAAGCATAACCATGCAGGTCAGCCAGCAACCAACCCCACTCAGGTTGTGTGGATTCACACAGCTGTGTAGGGCAACTAGAGCTTAACTTAACTGAGGTCGTGCCAATTAGCACAGTTGTGCCTAACCTCTAAAGACCAATCTAGCTGGGGTCGTGTGGATTCCATATGACCATGCACCACACTCTAGAGGCCAACAAGCTTTGGTCATGCCCAAGGGGCACGATGGTGTCACTGCCCATGGAAGGGGTCATGCCACTCCTATAAATGGGAGTTTCTCCCCCATTGGAGGAAGTTTTCCCCCTTTGGGGAAGATGATCCAAGCTCCGATCTAGTGTCCCAGAGACCTCAAATCGAAGATCCAAGGTTGGATTCTAGTTCTCCATTGCTCCATTAGCAAGATTGATCTGAAGATCACTCATCGACATTCGCTAAGTCTCTTCTTCTCTTCTTTCTTGATTTGAATGTTTAGGTTTGCATCCCTTGTCTTTGGATTTGATTCCCCTCTTGTTATAGAGTAGATTTCCTATTCTAGGGACTAGGGAGTATTTGTGACATGAATACTGATGTAAAACTCTTGGATTGTGCCAATACCCTACTCAAGTGATGTTTTCATTCTTGTTCTTGTTGAATCTAATGTGCATGTGTGAATTTGTGTTTATTTCTTATATTAGATTTAGTGGATGTGTGTGGATTGTTAACTTAGTTTGGATTGATCTCTAGATTATATGACCAGGGGGTCCTAGTGATAAGATTTTCCTCTTAACTGGACATTTAAGTATAGATCTAGATGAAGGAGGTAATCCTCCCATGAGGGAGATTTAGCTGCACTTAATAGGATTTTTCTAATCTTGTGCTTATATGTGACTTGAGTGATTTAGGAATGTATAATCGGGGGGTCCTAGTGACAGGGATTCCCTCTTAACCAGACTTCTTAGATTATCATCTCCATTTAGGAGCATAGGATGGTAATAGGAATAGCACTCTGACGCATAGCTGCAGATTAGTGTTAGGATTTTAGTTAGGCTTCCTACATGTATGAGAATTGATGATAGGAAATGGGTGAATCCAAGCACATTAAGTCCCATCACATTAAAACCGAAACCCCTAGAACATTTCACTATTCAAGAATTCCTTACTTGATATCTTTAGTTTACTTTACTTTGTTTCTACACTTTACTTTTGTGCAAAACACTCCTTTAAGAATTTGTTAGTTTAGCTAATTTGAGGTGAGAGTTTTTGAGTGTTCTCAATCATTATGGGATCGATATTTTTATTACTGATGACGTAGCCATGCACTTGCGGCTTCGTAACAAGGGTCTGCTTCAGGCTATATTTTCATGCTTGCTAGAGGGGCTATATCATGAAAGAGCGTCAAGAAGACGCTAATACCCACTTCATGGAGGTAGAGTTGATAGAATGCTATGAAGCATCCAATCATGGGATTTGGATGTGGAACTTCATCACAACATTATAGATCATTGATGATATTGACAGACCACAAAGGATCTACTGTGATAATAAAGTTGTAGAACTTTATCCTAAGAACAACCATAGTTCATCAAAGTGTAAGAACATTGACATCAAGTTTCTAGCAGCAGAGCTTTTAGATCATGGTAGACCACATCAGCATAGATTTCATTTTAGCCGATTCACTCACCAAAGGGTTGGTGCCTAAGGTATTTCATGTGCATGTTATGGATATGGGAATCCTTCTTATGAAAGAAAAACTCATCTAGTAGGAGTCTGTATTTATATTGATTAATAAAGACAAACATTTATTTTGATTATTATACATACTTAAAGTTCAAAACATGAATGAGAATTTATATATTTTTTTGATACTCTGACTATAATATCATAATTTACTACTTCTATTTATCATTTGGTGTTTGTAAATATGATACAAATTCTTTTGGAATCATAAAGTTTGGATTATGACTTGTTATTGTAGTGTAGAATAAAATATTTTGTAAATATGATTTGACCTCTTTGAGGTTATCTTAGGACCAGTTGGAAATTGATATGTATTGATCACATTTTATGTAATTTTCATCTACACATTCACATCTTAATCTATGTCATTAATGACATTGGTATTATAATTACTGTTGGGGCTTATTATGATCATATGTAGTAGCTATGATCTCTTTAGTCCTATATCAATGAAGTTAATAGATCAAATTATTTACAGGGGTATCTTATATCCATAAAAGTTTGATATCAACTAAAGTTATATTCACGTGTTGTTATCTATAATCACATATAGCCCAAGTAGGAGATTGTTAGATTTAATATCCCTTAAGGTGGACTCACATATGATTTAAGAGACTTACGATATCAAAACCAGTTAAGTGATCTAACTTAAGGTTAGTGGGTTTCGGGTTATTGGATGTAGGTTAAATGTGTAAAACTCCTTAGTCTAATTTGTTATCATCTATAGGCTGATAATAGATTGGTTGCCTATATAAGGGGAGGTCTCCAAGGATTTAGGGAATTATCTTGATCTAATTTCTTATTCCCCATCGACAAGAAGTTTTGCGGTGTCGTCATCCCCTAAGCCCTTTGGAAGACCTCTTCATTTTGTTTCCGCTTCTTTTTCTTCTTCCTAAGGGACTATTTCTAGATGATGCTAAAGACAAGGATAATATCTCTTCAATCAGGTTCCTTGTCATATTTTATTTAATACATTATGTTATTATGCCATGATTAATTGAAGAAACTAGATTCATGCTCATGTTCTTGTATTTCCTATGTATGAGTTCTTATTTCGGATTTCTTAGAATTCATACGGCTTAGGTTTTACAAGTTATAATAGAAGGCAGTTGGAGAAAGTGAGAGGGGTTATTCTGTGCATGAAAATGGTGTCTATGAGAGAGGGTGTGGTGGATTTGGAGATGAGGGCTTGAGATGACGAGGAGAGGTGGAAGGAGAACGTCCCTTCTAACCTGAAGGGAGGAACTCATGGATGGCTGAGGATGAGAGGAGTTGACCGTTGATGGAAATGGGGCTGCTGCAAATTGTGGAACATGGAGGCTCCTCTCCTAACTTGAAGAAGAGACCGCCTTGCACTCTTCCCTTCTAACTCGAAGGGAGGAGGTGGAGGATATGAGGTGTGGTTGGATGGAGTAGCAGTGACTGGAGGCATTGATGTGTGTCGGGGCAGAAAATCATGAAGGGGAAGTTGATGGTGTGAGAAGAACTCGCGTTGAGTGAGGAAGAGGGAATGGTCGGCCGGCGGTGGTGAGGATAGTGGTTGTTGGTCGTTGGTGAGGAAGAAGGGTGATGGAGGTGGCGACGAAGAGATGATAGATTGAAGGGGATTAGGTTTCTTAATGGATCCGAGTTTTGGGTTGATGTGGTTAAGGAGAGGAGTGAGATTTGGATCCATTAAGAATATGAAATTGGATTTTTTTAAATTGGGCTTGAGGATTGGGTTTGAAATTGGTTGATGAGATTCCCTTCTTGGATGCATTGAGCGTTGGAAGAGGCTTCAATTGAACCAAGTTGATTTGATGAACCAAGCTTCCAATTGAACCAACTATTCTTAATTGAACCATGCTTAAATTGAACCAAGCTCCTCAATCCTAGCATTGGGTTCAATCGGTTTGACTCGTGTCCAATTACTCTTCTTGAATTTTCTATAAAATGATGAAATAATGCCAAAGTTTAGGGAAGAATTATAATGAGCTCAAAAATAGATCATACTAATAAAACATGATATAAATACGAAAGTAAGTATACGAGAGGTTAAAGAATGCTAAGTATAAGAGCTAAAATAATGCATCAAAATGCTCATTATCAACGCACAAGAGTGAACTAAAAGGGCTCAATGCATCCGAGAGACAAGAAGCGGAAGGAAGACTGCACAAGGCAACTGAGACCAAGTCCGGACAACTACATGTTCGGACGATCGGGAATCATCCAAGTGACAGGAGAAGGTGAAGTTAGCAAATGGTCAAGTCTAAGGTTGACCATTTCCAAGCAACCAAAAGAACTCCAGGGGATCGGAAGCCAACCGATGAGTCATCTAGGACCATTATCAAAACAGATCAAAATGGTCACGTCAGCAAGCCTCTAAACGACTAAAGAGCCTACGGGTGATCGGAAGGGTTGAATCATCTAGAGTCATTATTGAGTCATTATTGAGTCATTATCGAAGTGGATAAAACCTAAAGATATGTCAGCATCATCTAGGCGATTGGAGAGGATCCGGTTGACCAGAGATGCCACATCAGCACAACAATTAGATCGAGATGAAAGCTATAAAAGGGACTAAAGTTTGAAGATCCAAACACAACACACTCAAATTCATTGGTTCTATTCTCTATTGTCTTTACGATCTACACTTCTGTTAAACTGTTGTAAGAGGTTTCTCCACCTCCAGATCATTTCGAAAGAAGGAGAAGATAATGGCATTTTCATAGTTCTTGAACTAATAATCTGAGGATTGTAACCAATTAATTCTTCATGTCCTCTTTCTTTTTATGTTGTATTTATTTTCTTATTACTCTTGCTAAATCATTAGCAAGAGAAAAGTTTGATTTTAATTTGTAGGTCACTATTCACCCCCTTCTTGTGATCTAAAGTGCTTTTGTCGCACCAACATCTAAGTCTTCCTTTGTCTAGCATCCAACCTTCCTTGCCTATTAGGACTTTCTTGCCCAGGCCCTTCTTATACTTCACTTGCCTAGCATCAAACATTCCTTGCATGCTAGGACTTCCACCATGTCAAGGTCCTTCTTAGACTTCACCTACCAAGCATTTAATCTTCTTTGCTTGCTAGAATTTTCACCATCTATCAAGCAAGCAATAGATGCACACTTAGCACAACATATCAAAACACCACAATCACTTAGCTAAAATATGGTCCAAACATCAAAACCATGCAACACACATGCCTAGGTAGATTGCATAAACAATGCCAAGGCCTTTCATGGACTTTAGTTCCCAGCATTGAGCCTTCCTTGCGTACTAGAATTCCATTTACATGTCAAGTAATCTGAACCTGTTGGACCCCGTGGTTGTTTTGATGTGATCAACCAAGTTGGTTAGGTCCTGCTTTTGTGTTTGATCCCTGTGTCTGAGTGTGCAGGAGCTTAGGAGCGCAGGAAGTCGAGCGGAAGACGCAGCTAGCGAG
>JBBMJZ010000053.1:9486023-9498443 GCA_037833815.1 Zingiber zerumbet
CACAGTTTCCTTCTATAATCAACAACACACCATATAAATAATATTATTTCCCAACTTATCGGGCCTATTAATTTAACTAAATAAATCTCACCCATTGATAAATTAATGAAATAAATACTAAGTATATGTGCTTGTTATTATATCAGGATTATGAGTACACACATCCATAATAACAGAGGCACTACAAGAAAATTGAGATTTTACAACACTTAAAAGACAACGTTTTTTTTTAAAAAAGTGTTGTCTTTTTCTTTTTAACAACGCTTTTAGTGAAAAGCGTTGTCTATTTCTTTATTTTCTTACTAATAAACAATGTTTTTTTAAAAATCGTTGTCTATTAGTGATTTTTTTGGGTCAAATACAATGCTTTTTGAAAAGCGTTGTCTATTAGCATTTTTTTAGTGTCTACGACAACGATTTTTAAAAAGCATTGTCTATTGTTAAACCCTCATCTAAATCTGGGATAATACAAACCGTTGGATCAATTACCCTTAGGTTTCACTCTCACAACTCCTCATCTCATGCCTATCTTCCCGAACCCCTCTCACAACTCCTCATCTCATGCCTATCTTCCCGAACCCCTCTCACGCCCTCTCCTTCCAACTCCTCCTCTCACGTCCTCTCCATCCAACTCCTCTCCAGCAAACCCCTCTCCGGCGAACTCCTCTCGAACCTCCTCTCCTCTGAATTCCTTCACCTCTTCGTCAAATATCAAATGCCCTAATCACTCCGCTCTTGGATCGCCGCCTCCGTACTTGGCCTCCTCTTTGGAAGATCGATATTTGCAGCTCGGTCTTTGTCTTGCTCCAGTTTATCGGAGTAAATTGTTATTGACAGCCTAGGGGGATTTGTTTAAGCCGATTCATCCTCGCTTCGTCTTTTTTTTTGTTAGGGTTTGCGAAGGCGGAAAGTGGAATGGAGGATGGAGAATCGCAGAGCGTATGAAAGGAACAGGGAAACGAGTCGTCTCTTTGCTTCCTCGTCGCTCGCTCTGCCACCACGCGAGGCGAGCAAGGCCGATCCGTTCGTGCTTTCTTCCCCGAGTTAGATCTCATCCTTGATCGAGCCGAGAGCCCTTTGGGTGCGATTCGAGGCAACATAATTATGGATGATATCACATCCATTACCATTTTTGACTGAAGCAGCTTGTTGTTTGATGATCTGCCGGAACTTGAGATTTTGAGTGCTCAGTTAAAATAATTTTTGAAACTCCGTACTAATGTCCTGTGGAATTTGTAGGAGCAATATGTGGCAATGGCAGCAAGAAGAAGAATGTTGCCTGCCAACATATTCCCAATTTGGTTTGTTTTCTACAACTAATTCTTCTTCTTTTTTTTTTCCAAGGGAATTTACGTTTTAGTACCTATTTCTCAAATTCACAGCTTTACCTCTATGGGATGATACGATGGGAAATCAAACTCCACTTCGAGGATTTGGTGATTTCAACTTAGACGAATTGGATTTTGGAGGTGTGTTTGTCAACTTTGCCTTCTCTTCTGACTGTTTCAAGTCCTTCTAAATCTCAAGTAAGATAAATGGTAGCAGATGAGGTCGAGAAGGGCGTGGAGGAAGCAAACGAGGCATCAAGAGTGAAAAGGCGTCGTGTTCTAAATTTTTTTTCTGATGATGATGGTGCCACAGCCGTTAATGAGCATTTGTCCTTTGAAGTAGTTTGTTCCAAGATTGTTTCTTCAGATAGATAAATTAGATTCATCTTAATACTTTATTCAAATTAGGCTAAAGCATCCACTTGGTGCGTTTGATTTATTTTACTTTAGGTTCGGGAGGACTCGACATCAGCAAAAATATGCACACAAAATTTACAGTCGAATCTCATGTGTTCAGGTTTTAATTTTCTTACCTCGGAAAGAATTTTTCTAGCAGTAGATGTGGATTTCCAGCTATTCTAATCAAAGAATTTGTGATAGATGATAGATTTCTTTTCAGTAATGAAGTCTTGGATCCATCCTCATGATGAATGGATGGAGAACTATTTCAATGATAGTGAGATGTATTGCAACTCTAAATACACATCTTTTCCTTTCCATGCTTCATGGTTGAATTTACATAGTTGTTATATTCTGTTGATAATCTGGTGTTGAATCTCATAATAGGTTTCCCAATATGAATGATCAAGTCAAACTCAATAGTCAAATTGATGTTTCAGGTTAGCAGACAAATGAAAAAGAAGTTTAAAACACAGTAACTAGTTTACATCAGAATTTTTTGTCTTGTCGACTTATGAGAGAGTATTATCTCAACAAACCTCTCCTTTGTTTTTCATAGATTTTCTCACTGGAGAACCTGATAAAAAGGCAAAGATCCTGCCGAACCCCCCTAAACCATCCACTCTTAGGATATTCAAAGGTATTATCTTGTGGTACTGCTAAATGTCCTATTTGATTCAAGGTAAAGTAATGATCAAAGCTCTTGACCGTCTACAATCATTTCTTACTATGCTTTTCAGGCAGAAAATCTCATATCAGCTCTCTGACAAACTTAACTACCTCTGTTGCTTATCCTTTTACCCTCGTCAAACCATTGCAAATTCAAGGACACATGACTTTGAAGGACATAAATCAACGGATTCATTCTCAACCATCATCAAGACCTAGAAATGAGGTGGTTGATGATCCTTCAATCAGTTACCCAACCTCAGCTTTTTCTGGGAAGCCTGTTATTGGGAAGACTAAGATTCTCACCGAAGGGGGAAAAGGAAGCATTACTATTCTAAGAACCAAAGGCTGAGTAGATAGCTTCCCTTCTGCAACATTGGTGCTCATTTCAGTGAGACATTAAAATGTTCCTAACATAAAAGGCTGGCCATATAAGTTTAAACTGAGAAATCTTGTGCTGGTGGAATCTTTTGGATTCTATTTTAGTTTTATTGATTCATTGGTGGTGCTACTCTTGTATTGTAGCTCCAGAGAGAAACCATTCTGATGTGTTTTGGCACTAAATTGCCTTTTCATCCCAATCAAACATATGCACTTGTTAAGTTTTTATTAAACATAATTGCATACTTACTGCTCCCAGTGATTAACAAAATGTTATTGGCTTTTCTGTTACTCGATTTTCTATGCTTGTTTTCTTCTTCTTCTTCTTTTTTTGTGTGTGTGTTTTTTTTTTGCAACATCAGGAGCATTATGACTTAGAGCTTCTTGAAGATCTTGTCAATTTCTTGGAGAAACTCACATACAAGCAGTAACTTAGAACTTACCTGTATGCTATATGTTTATCTCACCTGAGAAACTAAAGCTAGGTGGAATGCCCATTGAATGAGAAGAATAGCTTTCTTAATTATGAAGACTGAATGTTTGAAATTTCTTCAATATTCATAATATTGAAAAAAAAAAAAAAATCTGTTTTCCAGGTACTATGCTTCTGAATCTGCTTTGTATCACCACCTTACCTAATCTTCGTGTTGTCAACTAGACAAGAGTATCTCTTGAGGCCAAGAGCCAGTTCTTTTCCCTATTTGTCAGATAGTTTGGCAGCATAGAAATAATATTTTCCAGCAGGAGTATGCAACTCAAAAATTTAAAAATATAGTTATCATTATTTATTGGATTTGTGCTTCTTTTTTCACATTTAGAATACTAAGTTTATTAGTATACTCAAACCAAAATAGAAATTTAGTGCAGTGTGACCATCTAATATAGCTTCTTGTATCTTTCAGTGTCATTAATTTGCCACCTTGTATCTTTCAGTGTCTTAGTCCAATCTACACTAAATTGTAGATATTTGCCTAAGAAACTTGTGCTCTAGAATTAATAGGATAGAGCATATTAAACTTTTTGAATATAGAGGATTTATTATTCAAGAAGGGAATGTTGATGAAGATATAATTAATAGGACAAAGAGGAGGTGATTAATATGAGAAAGAACATTTGTATTCTTGTGCCCGTAACTGTGTTATCCTTGAGCAAAATGAAAATTTTCATAAGATTGTGGTATGACTATAAATATTGTTGGAGTACAATCTGTTGCCGGAGATTTTTGGGGACTTAGCTAAATTTAAAATTGCACAGAATTTAAATTCAACTTACAATAGAGATGACCTGAGCGGATAATCTCAGGCTGCCAGCAGGGGCTGCTTTTTGTCAAGTGACAAAGGCAGGTTGCACCGTGTTGATAGAGCGGGCTGGCAGGTAGGCTGAGCATACAGTTTGTGCAGGAAGATCAGCCAAGCGGGTAGAGCGGCTGACCGGGATTTAGAGTCGAGCGGTCGAGTAGATTGACTGAGCGATGCAGACAAACTGGGCTGTCAGAGAGGTTGGCCGGGTCGAGCAGACAAAGAGACTGGTCGACCGGGCAGAGAAGTCTGTCGGTCGGGCAAAGAGACCGACCGGGCGAGTTATCGAGGCCTATGAGTCGCAGTCGAAACATATTCGCCCACCTCCAGTTATGCTTCGAGGCTTACAAGGGTCGTCTGTTTCCCAAGATACAACGGCGCGACCGTGAATCTGACTAAGCACTGGTGGTACCCGAATGCTACCACGGGCACTCCGCCGAGCAGGAGGAAGGAAAATGGAGAGCTTTTGCTTTGCTTGCTGTTGCAAAATGTTGGTTGTTCCACTTGGCCAAATTTTGCCCCGACCGGTCTGGCATTTGTGTGTGCAGGTCGCGCTCGCACATGAATCAACTTGGTTTAGTGCAATCCGGGCCTTGGATTTGCACCCTCCTGCGCACTCACGCGTGAGAGAGAGCATCTCCCCATGCATTTGTTCACATCCTCAATGTATATGAATCAATATAAACCAATAAAAATGCCTTGAAACTTCCAATGTAGAACTAAAGTCCCATTCACAATGGAGCCTCTTTCCTCTTTCATTTTTTCTCCATTCACTTATATTTAACAAATATTTTATGAATTTGTTAGATTGTTAGGAAAGAATATGTATAAGCAAAATATAATGGACATGAAAAATATTTAAGGTAGATGAAAAAAAATAACAAATACTAACCTTGATATGGAAATGATATGGACAGTTTTAAAAGACAATTAATAGATTCTATTGCTGAAAAAGTTCAATTTATTAGATTGAAAGATGTAAGGAATAAAAGAAGGTTAAAAAAATATTAGTTGAATAAAATCATTTAATTATATTTGGAAATTTTGAGCTGAGGTTTTCAAGATTTTGAATATTTGGAAAGAAGCTGATGGTGTGAAGTTGATTTCTGCATGTGCTCTGCTCTATTAAGGTAACAGAATTTATATTATTTTCAGTTGGCTTTGTCAGGGAAGCAGTGGGGCTACCAAGATGATGGCCTTGGTCTTGTTCACGCCTTACAGATGTGTCTTCGATTGTTGATTTATGAGGCTTGGACTTTGGAAGGAGCAGAGAATAGAGCAGTTGGGGGAGTAAACGCAATACACGTGAGGTTAGTACATCATGAAATGAATTGCCATGCATTCTTGACAAGAGATGAATCACTGGGGGTGCTAAAATGAGGTTTTGAATTGAGTAAATCGTTGGTTTTACTTGGAAAATAAAGCTTGTATAAGTTTTGTCCTTGGAAAATAAAGCTTGTTCCTGCATTAATTATCTTGTGTGTGTGGTTAGAGTTGTATTCCATGGCATTCATTAGTCATTTGGTGAGGTAGGTAGAAGCTTTGAAGGTGCTGCATCACAAGACTAGTACCTTTTTCCATCAAGATCTACACTGAGATTGTTATGGTCATAAAATGTTACTTGAGAGTGAAATGTTCATTTCTAGATTTAAGAAGTTAGTACATGTCTGTCTAGAGATAAATGAGAATGATTCAAACCACCAACCATGGCAACTCTGCATCTGATGAAAAATCAAATACCTTCTGATCTACTTAGCTCAAACAGTTGAAGCCTATTGTGCCTCTTCTAGAATAGAAACAAAAACTTTATTTAGAGGTGCCGAATGGGTTAGGCCACTATATGGGTTATGATGCTCGACACAGCACGACAACACTCTACGGGAATAGCTTTGCTTTCTTTTCCTTTGCCTACTAAGATGTTTCAGTTCACCAAGTTCTCTCTTGCTCATGGATTCAACATTAGTTTGAATCTCCGAATCTATAATTATTTTCACCTTCTTGAGGCATTTCATCGCTTGTTACGCCCTTCCTCATCTCTGGGTGCCTAGCTTAGCTTGTGTCGTTGGTTGAGCTAGGCAAAGGCGAGCATGACCCGTGTGCTTGGCCAAGCATGACCTAGGGCCATGCATGACTCGACACAGAACTGAGTGGGCATGGCATGTGAACCAACCCAATTTTCATGGCCATTTTAAATGGCTATTTGAGCTAAAATATCATAGTATCTCCTAATTCGAAAAAAAAAACAACTAATTTTAAAGTAGTTTGGTCAATTTTTTTTTTTTTTGCATAAAATTACTAAATTTAAAAATTTTCTATAAATATCATCAATCCCATCCTTCATTCCTCATTCAATCTCTCGTTCTCATCCTCTCAAACCTTAACTCATTCCTTCACTCACCACACTCACATTTCTCATATTTTTTCACTAATCTTTATATAAATTTATTTTATAATAATCTTTCTCCTTAATCTTCAAATCAAACACACTCACGATGTAATAAGCTTATCACCACTCAGACACATTTCTTCACATTAAGGTAAATTCTATTTTAATTTTTATTAGTGTGCTTTTTAATAAAAATAGTTTTTGCTATTAAATAATTAATAATACTGGGATTTCTTACTTATCCGATACTAGGTCATCGCCAACTTGATGTTGTCCGTGTAATCGTCCCCAGGTCAAGGTTGACCAGTTTAACTAAGTTTGAGTCGGCTCGAGCTTGAGTTTAGGTGTTTGACAATATGTGAGAGCTGGAAAAATCCTATCTGAAAGTTAGATAACAAGAATTCCTAATTGGAAGTTAGGCAAAGAAAAGTCTAAGTGGGTCAAGGAGGATCGCACATTAGTAAAGGAAAGTCCTAACTGCAGTTAGACAAGGGAAAATCCTAACTGAGATTAGGTAGGTTGGAAGTCTACCAAGTGACTAGTCCTAACTGAGGTTAGGTAAAGGAAAGTCCAAGTGGGTCAAGGAGGAGCATATGTTGGCTAAGGAAAAAAATCTTAACTATGTTAGGTAAGGAAAAACCCTAACTGAGGTTAAGCAGGGTGGAAGTCTATTGAGTGACTAGACCTAATTGGAGGTTAGCCAAGAAAAAATCTAAGTGGGTTAAGCAGGATAAGACATTTGGTAAAGAAGTCCTAGCAAGTCAAGGTTGGCCTGATGCTAGGCAATGAAAAGACCCAATAGGTCACGACTGATCGGATGTTGGGCAAGCAAACCCTAGATTCGGATCAAATGAGTTAGGGTTGGGCAATCGATTAGGTTAATCGATTGGTTCTAAGCCAATGGGTAATCAATTTGCCCATCCAATCGATTGGGGTAATCAATTAGACCATCCAATTAATTGGAGCAATCGATTGAAGTGTGATTTTCACGAAGTACCATTACAACAAATATGACTTTTCGCAACATGCAATTATACTATCCGTGGCATGCATCGTACACTGCATAACTGCACACCATTGATGATGTGCTATAGGAAGTCATTTGTTGTAGTGTATAGTAGCTTTCGCGCAAGAGTGCTATGTCCAATCGATTGGGTAGTATTTCGCAAAGAATAGAGGCTTGGTGAATTGATTTAGTTTTTCCTAATTGATTGGTTAATCGATTAAGGTCTATATCGTGAGAGAATAGAGAGATTGCCACTTTCTTTCGATCATAAAGCTTTGATTAGAAGCTACTGAATCGATTGATATGTCTCACCAATCGATTATAGATTTAAAAAAGAGTCATTCTGTAGGTTGAACGGTCAAATGATGACGTGACAATCGATTGAGAGGTGAAAAGTAGGTCGAACAACGTCCATATAAAGGGAAGTTCATCTAGGGTTTTCACCATCAATGCTTGGGACATTGAGGAAGAAGTGTTGTTGCATTTCACCGATCAAGATGTATTTCCATGTAACAAGAGAGCAAGCTAAGTAAGATTTCATTATTGTAAATCATTTTCAATTTCCTTTGGATTTGCTTGTGCACTTTTTATTGTATTTCTCGTGTTGAGATTGTACGAGGTTTCTCCGCCTTCGGAAATGAAGTTTTCATAATGCATCTGTGAGTGGGGAAGTGGACCCCTGGATTCGTCATCTCAAGGAGGTGAATACCAAGTAAACGAAGGTGTTAGCGTTGTGGAGTCCTCGATTCGAGTATCCATTGCAAATCATTATTAAAGAAGCGAATGAAGCTATTCACCCCTCCCTCTAGCTCTCTACGTGCCCTAATAAATGGTATCTAAACGATGCCACTCTGCATTGGACAAATTGTGGGAAGAAGTAATAGCTAGAGGAAGAATAAGAAGTTAAAAGTTGAAGCCCTAATTTTCAACAAGTCAAAGACTTATCATATATCAAGGAGCCCAACTTCAAATCGATTTCCAAGATGGATTCGGATATGACATCCGAGCACCTTCACCCTTCGGATTAGGAGGATTCGACCAATACAAAACTAGGGTTGAGAATTTCTTTATGATGAACATTAAAGATTTTAATAGAGAGATTTGAAGCCCCAATTGATGGTCAAGGAGGACTGCTCAAGAAAAAGAATTAGACCGAGTAGCAACTCAAAAAAATCTGAGACAAATGACAACATAACCAAAATTTTGGTTAATTTATTGTCTAACAATATTTTGTATAAGATAGGCAATTACAAGGATGCAAGTGAGCTATGGAACAAATTGGACAAGCTCCATAAAGACTCATCCTCAATGGAAAATGGAGAAAAAGGCAAAGAGAGAAACTCTTTATTTTAAATATAAGAGCATTCAGAGGTTGAGAAGTGCTCAACATTCGAGGAGGATATCGAAGATACATCCACTTCAAGGGGTGAGAGGGAGAACTCATTGACACCGGAACGAGAAGAAGTCTCAACTTTCAGAGTAAATGGAGACAAAGAGTGCTCCACCTCTACAAGTCAAGAGAGCAAAAATTATGAAGGAATATCAACTTCAATTTGGAAAAATAAAAGTCACATCATACTCTTTGAGTGTAGGGAGAGTGAACACTACAAGAGTAAGTTGTTGGAACCGAATTCAAAATTCGGATATTGTGTTTCTACACTCCTATGCACAATAAAAATTTAAAATTTTATTTATAATTTAATAATTAAATCAAAGGAGTGTTTGTATGGATTTAAAACAAACATAAACATGATCTTTATCTAAGCATGTATTACAATCTAACCATTTAAGTAATATCCTAAAAGCATAACAAAGATAAACTATCATGTGATTGATTCATATAATGCTAATTTAATCATTTTATTTAGGCATGCTAAACTATTTAAAATAAATATTTTAGATCATTTAAGCATAACCTAAATAAAACTATTAACACACGCATCAATATATATATGAATCATCGTATAAGTATAAATATACCTTCCAAACAACCTATGTTTGGGGGTGACTCCAACTATTCTGGTTGTAGTGAAATAACTTGAAGAAGGTGGGTGACGACAATGTTTCTCGAAGAGGAGAAGCAACAACAAGGAGATGAGACTTTTCGATGGAAGAGATGAAGAAGATCTCTATCTTCTTTCTTTAGAAGGGGTTGTCGATTTTCTCCAAGGAGGTGTGAAGATGTGCCTGCTGAAACTCCAAGGAGAGGGTGAAGTACTTGGTCTCCGAATTCTTCAAAACTCAAGAAATTGTATGGCTGCCGTATCTCTTTTTTCAAGCAATTAGCCAGAGAGCTTTCTACTCTAATAGAAAGCTCTCTGGCTAATTGCTCTTTGGCTATCGTATCTTTTTTTTTTCAAGCAATTAGCCAGAGAGCTTTCTACTCTAATAGTTTAAAAGCAAGCAAAAAGACCCCCAGATATAGCGCAAATGGTGGGTGTATGACATCTCTGGCGTAATGGTCAGGGGTCGATTCTAAAGAACTGACAACCTGGGGTTTACCCCACCATGCGCTTATGACCTGTGTACCTACATGTACCTCCCTCTATATCTATGGGACCGGTACTATGAGCTCCGGTAAGATAGCAGATCTACTTTTTTAAAAGCAAGCAAAAAAGAGAAAACAAAACGTGATTTTATTATTTTCAAAACGTGGTGGAAGTGGGTTAGTGGAGGAAATGTCCTCCATCATTTCCAAAATGTGGAGGGTAAGGGGAAAAAGGTTTTTTTTTTCTTTTCTTGATCTCATCACGTTGAAACTAAATCCTCCTTTTTTTCTATTTTTATTATTTTTTATGACATAATTTAATTGTAATTGCATTTCCTCCCGGGCTTGAACTTTCAAGGCCTATTATCTCTTTCATCTTTGTCTATTAGATTTTTAGAACTTTTCTAGAACCCAATAATATGAGTCCATTGTAATCATATCAACGATCCAATATTATTGATGCGACAAACATACTTGCTCACTATTACAATAATATAAATATAATTTATAGACTTTGTGTGAAACTCTTCCATTCTCCTTGTTTCCATTGACCGGAAATCACTCTAACATTTGTTTATATCAAACTTTATTTATCAATACACCATTTGATCACATCAAACTTTATTCGCCAAATTCAACTACTTAAATTTGACTTTCTCAACGAGCAATAGGGAAACCAATACTTGTGTGACCCTCAATGGTTCAAGGATACAACTAGCCATGCGTTCACAACTCTTTGTGATTCAGGACTATACTTGTCCTTTATTCAGGCATACCCTTAATAGCCTCATCCTATGATTAACACTTTAATTATAAGACATCAAAAATAATTCTGATTAGCACCCAACGAATCATGGTAAGAGTGTCTAGTAGCACTGTCTCATGATTCCCTAGGTATAACTGAATAATGTCTGCAAGAATCAATCGATTATGGTTAATGTACAGTCCGGTCCCTTCATCTCATATATCCCGGTTGAATCTACAATCATTGGTACATCGTGGATTGTATATTGATTCGACAACCATGTGATATATCTTATAGTGATATCGTATGTGTAATTAGGAAACTCCTTTCCTAAAGCAGATCTTAGAACTTTGATAAGAAACTTCATACACTATAAAACAATATATTACCTAGGATATTCACACCTGTAGGTGTGTGGTGAATTCTCGACTATAATACATTGACTCCTATATATTTCATTACTACACCCAATCTCACCACTTGATGACCCTAATAGAGTCAGTAAATAAGTCAAAATGCAGCCCCAGCATATAGAGTCTCAGTGTTGTCCCAGGTCATAAGGACTACTAGTGTACAACCACAAACAAAGACTTATTCACTCGATAAATGATAACCAGTTGGGCAGTCTGTGTAAGGAATGTTCGATGAACTCATCGTATAATCACTCATCTGTATGTTTAAACATCTCTATGTCCTTACCAATGAGACATGGTACACTACATCACAGATACTAGTCTCTAGCTCAAACATCCTTTTATCCTTATTAAATAGGCGACCCAATTACCTAGGAACAAATTTAGAATATATAGTGAATATTGATGTATTTCATGATGACCATCATATGTACCACCACATCTCACTATAGTATATTCAATGACTTTATCTATGCATCTAGCATGGGTATAAAGATAAAATAACTATCAACTGAATTGAATTATATTAAAATAAAGATTGCTTATTTACAAATGTCAATAAAGCCCTAGCCAATAGTTGACTTTGCAGGGCACCTACTCTAACATAAGTGCCCCAATTTGATTAAGAAGAAGACTCAAATGGATCTCAAGATGAAGGAGAAGCCAAAAGATGTTGGTCCTATGATACAAAAGGGCAAGGAGCACATTGCATGTTTCTCTTGCAACTAAAAAGAATATTATCAGAGTCAATGCCCAAGGGGGAGGAACTGACCAAGAACAAAGAAAGAAGCTCAAGTCAAGGGTAGTTTCCAAGGGAAAAACTAAGGTACCATTAGTCAAGGGTACTTATTTAAATCATGATGAAATACATGCTAGAAATAAATTTCATCATTTTAGTATTATTTATCATGAAAATGGAAAACATGAAAAACCTAAGGACACTTACAAGTCATTTTATGCTAGAACTATCTTACATAAGTATAGGAAGGTTGAAAACTATTTAGGTAAGAACTCTAAAGAAATTGGAAATATGCTTAGAAAAAGAAAAATCCAAGGCCATCAAGAAAAATCAAAAGTTGAGGATTTAATGATGAAAAATCAAGTCTTGAGGTCAAGACTTGATAATTTGGAGAGGACCCTTAAGAAAATGACAAATAAAATCATAAGGTTAAAGAAGCAAAACCTAGGTTAAAATAGACGAGTCATCTAAGGGCAAAAAAGGTTTGAGATACAAACCTAAGTCCAAGGAAAAGATGTCCTCATACCATAACGTTCCATATGGTTATGAGACTAACCCTATGTCTAGG
>JBBMJZ010000053.1:9543836-9556395 GCA_037833815.1 Zingiber zerumbet
CGGCTTTGTTTCATTGCTCTATGCAATCTCTTTCTCTCTTCCTCTTTTTCCGCATTAGAGGTTGAGAGGTGTTGCCCCCTCTTTGTGCAACAATTGGTATCAGAGCAGCAGATTTTAGTGGATTATTTCAACATGTCGGAGATGACTTTTATGAAGTTTGATATGCTAAAGTTTGATGAAATCGAAAACTTCATATTATGGCAAAGAATGACTTGTTGGTGCAACAAAGCATGGTAAATATGCTAAGAGAAAGAAAACTAGAAATAAAGAGAGATTGGATTGGGAAGAACTTCAGCAAAGGCAATGGCAACATTCAGGCTTTGTCTTATGGATGATGTGATGTACTATGTCATGGAAGAGGAGTCACCGGTGGCAGTTTGACAAAAGTTAGAAAATCGATACATGTCAAAGTCATTGATAAACAAGTTGTATCTTAAACAGAAATTATTCGGACTAAAGATAATAAAGGGAACTGATCTAAACCAACACATCAACGTATTCAACCGGATTGTAAGCGATCTGAAGCGGGTTGATGTAAAGATGGAAGACGAAGATGAGACTCTAATATTGTTGAATTCTCTACCTTCATCTCCTATGTACGAGAATTTAATTACTACTTTAATGTGGGGGTAAAGAAACTTTTAAATTGAAGGAGATCACAGGCATGTTGCTAGGTTTTCATCAAAGGAAGAAAATAAGTGACGAAGTTTCTTAGGAAGAAGGACTTATGGTAAATAGCACTCAAGAGTGTGGTAGGAGCAAATCTCAATATGGATAGGGCAATGACAACAATGCTCATTCTAAGTCAAGGAGGAAGAAGGTAATCACTTATTATAAATGTGGAGGAAAATGTCATATGAAGAGAGATTGTCTAGAGATGAAGAAACATATTGCAAAAAAATAAAGGTAGATCGATGAAATATGCAAACATTATTGAAAAAGAAAATTCAGAGAATGGTGACAGAGATATACTATTAGTAATGTCTGGTTTAGAGTAGTTTACAGATGCATGGATCTTAGACTTTATGTGTTCTTATCACATAACTCCAAATAGGATGTGGTTTGACACCTACAGGATAATGAATTCTAGTTTAGCGTTGATGGGAAACGATGTGTCATGCAAAGTTATCGGCATAGAAAATGTCAAAATCAAGATATTTGATGGTGTGATCAGACCCTAAGTGATGTCAGACATATACCGGAGCTAAGAAAGAACTTAATCTCACTAGACACACTGAATGATATTGGTTGTAGTTACAAATCAGTGAACGAGATAATAAAGGTCAATAAGGGAGCTATGACAGTAATGAAATGACAGAAGTTAGCAGGGAACATCTACAAGTTAGTAGAGACTATAGTTGTAGGTGAGGTCACTTCGGTGGAGTCTGAATTAGACAATACAGTCTTGTGGAATATGGGTGAACGTAAGATACTGAAACTTCACAAGAGAGAGATGGTAAAGGGCATTAAGATGTGTAAGTTTGAATTTTACAAATTATGTATTCTTGGGAAACATATCAAAGTGCAATTCAAAATGACAACGTACAAGATGAAAGGAATTCTGGACTATGTACATACAGATCTTTCGGGACCAACTAGTGTAGCATCACATAGAGGGTACGTGTATTTTGTGAGTTTTATTAATGATTACTTATGAAAGGTCTATATATACTTCATGCATCACAAATTTGAAACTTTTTCAAAGTTTAAGTTGTGGAAAACTGAAGTGGAGAACTAGACTGAAATGAAAATAAAATGTCTTAGATTAGACAATGAGACTAAGTACACATATTCAAAGTTTTAGGAATTTTGTGAGCATTAGGGGATTATGAAATATTTGAAGGAGCATATTTTATGTCATAGCCCAAAGAATTTAGTTAGCTCGGACAAAAATAGTTGGTTTGCATGTTAAAGAAATTGGTATATGGATTAAAACAAGCTCCTAAGCAATGATACAAGTATTTTGATTGACACATGATTCAAAACGGCTAGAGAGAATGTGAGTATGACTGTTGCCTATATGTGAAGAGCCTGTAGGATGAATCACTAGTTTTCGTGATGACATGTTGATTGTTGCAAAGAAAAAGAAAGAAGTCGACAAATCAAAGGAGCTATTGAGCAAGGAATTTGATATGAAGGACTTGGGCAAAGCCAAGAAGATTTTTGAAATAGAGATTTACATGAATAGGGTTGTAGAGAGATTATGGTTGTCTCAACATAGTTATGTGGAGAAGGTGATGGATAGGTTCAACATGAAGAATGCGAAGACGGTGAGCACACCTCTGGCGCATCACTTTAAGTATCCAATACACAATGCCCAAGGATGGAGAGGAGATCCAGGAGATGTCAAAGGTTTCATATGCTGGTGTAGTTGGTTGTCCAATGTATGTCATGGTTTGTATGAGACCAAATTTGGCGTAAGCAGTTAGTACGTTGAACAAGTTTATCTCAAATCCTGGTTGACTACATTGGGATGCAGTGAAGTGGATTTCCATATACTTGAGGAATACAATTGATTATAATATCATGTTCTGTAGACAACCGGAAGATCCTTCAGTATTAGGATATGTGGATGCATACTATATAGGAGATCAAGATAACATGAGGTCTACTATAGGATACATATTCACTATAGTGGGAGGACCTCTCTGTTGGAAGTCAATGATACAACCCATAGCTGCATTATAAACTACGGAATCAAAGTACATGGTTGTAGCTAAAGCAATAAAGGAAGTTTTATAACTTATAGGGTTGATCAAAGAACTGGGGTTCAGTAAAGTGGAGTTAAGTTATTGTGTGATAGTTAAAGTGCTATCTATTTCACAAAAAAATTAGATGTATTATGCGAGAACCAAGTATATTAATATGAGGTATCACAATATCAGAGAACTAATTGCTTCCGGGAAAATTTAACTTGAGAAGGTCTACACTGCAGATAATGCTGCAAATATGTTGACAAAGTCAATGATCACAAAGAAGTTCAAACGTTGGTTGAACTTAATCCTGTCTCTAGATGTTAGAGAAAGAAAGTCCGGACCCAAAGATCCAGGTAGAGTTTTGCTCAAATACTCATGTTCATCAAAGGGATGAATATTTGTCAAGGTTGAGTTTGTTGATGGATGACTCATATCTGAGTGAAGGCCAATGCGAGGGACGGTATGAATAAAAAGAAATAAACGTTGGAAAAATTATGTTACAGTTTTTCTTAACAGAATTTTAGTTTAATTTTTTCGTAATAGAATTCTATTATGATTTTTTCTAGTCTATTTTGGCATGTTATTGAGCACTATTTATGGGAATTATTGTAAACATATTGTATTATGAGGATTCTTTTGTGGAGAAAGAATTCTAATAAAGTTTCGGTTGTTTTTGTGGAGTAAGCATGCCACTGAACTATAGTAACACTTCTCTCTCTTTTTCTTTTCTTCTTCTTCCTCGTGTTTGCTCTTTCCTGTGTGTTTTTGTCTTGCTGCTCCATGCGATCTCTTTCTCTCTTCCTCTTCTTCTACGTTAGAGGTTGAGAGGTGTTGTCTCCTTTTAAGTAAATAATGCTAATGTATTTTCATGGAGATTCACTTATGAATGCCTCTTTCCCTTGCCCTTACCCTTTAGGGAAGTTTGACAAAAGAATTATATAAAAAAACCTAATTTATTCCTCCAATGTAACTTCTACTCCACATGTGATAAATCATTCATTAGTTTTTTTTGGCATATTTAGATATTTGTATTTCCTGCCATATACAAATTAAGTTTTGTAAATAATTAATCAAATAACATGGTTTTCGTCAAATTATGTTAAACTATTTAGAAGACCAACATCATTCTAATAGATAATTATTCAATGGTAAAAAGTATGATACAAAAGTCAAAATAAATTATACTTTTTAGCCAATTCATTTGGATATGTTTAACAAACTTTAATACAAAGTACATATAATAACCAGTAGTCCTAGTAATTGATTGCACAGATCAAATCATTTATAAACATAATTCCTATTTGAAGATGGGTACTAAGCTCAATGACCTAGTTCATAATATGTTTTTTTAACTAAGCTCGATAACCTACCTATATGATAGTGCTTAAGCCAATTCAATCATATAATTTTTATGAAATTAAGTTAAACTCAGTATACATATTTTACTTAAATTTTTTTAAAATATATAATCAAAATATTTTCATTTGAGAAGATGATGAATTCTTTGACATTTCAAGTAATAATGATTGTGTAGTCTCTGTAGGGTCAACCCTCACTCGGACTTGATTCTTTCAAGGAATAAACACCAGCTGAAGCGATGGAAGTCTTATATCAGTAGATCATGTGGTTGCCGGTAAGGCGCTAAGAGTTGGCATGGAAGTCTTATATCAGAAGCGATGGTGTCGTTGATCAGGGGCGAGGCTAGTAAAAGGGTCAATTAACACTAAATGGAAGAGGGCCAGTGAAGTCAAAGTAGAGATTTAGGTTGATTTTGTCAGTGGAAAGAAGCCAAGCAATGTCGAGAATTTTTTTTATAAGAAAGCACACGAGTGGTTCGGTGAAATGCCTTTAAACCAGCCCTGCTTTGGATGATCACACAACCAAGCGTGTAATTTTTGGGATGGGTAAAATGAAAAATTAATCCAACAAAGTTTGGAAATCCTAAAATCAGCTACACAATTTGTAAATCACATAATCAGCTGTGACATTTGGTAAATCGCTTTAAATTATAATATTTAAATAAAAAATTAATAACAAATGAAATAGTGATACTATTTTGTAGGGATTATTTGAATATTATTGATCGAATTCGACTAAACGAGGCCAAAGCCCTGCGATTTCCCATGCCTCTTGATCGAAATCTCGCAAGAACTGATTGATTCAGCGAGATTCCTACAGGTAGTTTACTCGCCATGAGCCGGAGGATGCGGCGACGAGGCTCCCACGTCAAGGATTCGGCCGCCGTTTAGGAACCCTCCTCCGATCACGGCGAGATCCCCACCCCTGGGTCCGTTGCGCTGCCGACGATGCCGCCAGGGACTGGACCGCCCTACCTGACGACATGGTGCTCCAGTTCTTTTCCCGTCTCAATTACCGCGACCAGGCGAACCTCGCCTCCACCTGCCGGGCCTGGCGCCTCCTTGGCTCCTCTCCGTGCCTCTGGACGTCTCTTGACCTCCGCGCCCACGGATGCGATCCCGACATTACGGCCGTCCTCGCTGGCCGATGCGCCCAACTCCGCCGGCTCCGTTTCCATGGATCCAAGACCGCATCCGCCCTCATCCACCTACAGGCGCGCGGCCTTCGGGGGATAACTGGGGATAATTGTGGCGAAATGACGGATGTCGCTCTTTCTGTGATCGCTGCGCGCCATGAGGCCCTCGAGAGCCTCCAGATCGGCTCATGCGTGCGAATAACCAGTGATGCAGTCCGCCATGTTGCACAGGACTGAAGCGGTTGCGTCTCTCTGGCATCCGAGATGTTAACGGTGAAGCCGTCAATGCCCTCGCCAGGCACTGCCCGCGGTTGTCAGAGATTGCATTTTTGGATTGTGGCATGATTGATGAGGCTGCCTTAGTGAATGTGGTGTCACTGAGATTTCTCTCGATAGCTGGCTCAAGGAATATCCAGTGGGCTACAGCGTCATTATCTTGGAGTAGCCTCCCAAACCTGGTCGGTTTGGATGTTTCAAGGACTGATGTTTCTGCAAGTGCTTCTTGAGGCTTCTCTCTGTGACAAAGAATTTGCAGGCTCTCAACTGTTCTGCGGTTGATGAGGAAGGGAGACGCAATCCTAGCACATTCATCAACACTACAAGGGAAGCTTCTTCTTACCCAGTTTACTGATGTTTTAGGGGGGATTGCTTCTCTCTTCAAGCAACCAATCATGAACGAACAAACTATGTTTGTGCAATGGAGAAATTTCAAGAATAAGGATAAGAATCTGAATGATATCATGATTTGGTTAGAGTGCATACTCTCGCACTCACTTCTTCGTATAGCAGAGAGCAATCCCACGGGATGGATGATTTTTGGTTGAGACAAGGGGCTTTGATGTTGCTAAGATTAGCAAAGAGCTCACAAGAGGATGTGCAGGAGAGCAGCAGCAACAGTACTGGCCACATTTGTGGTGACCAAGAATGAGAATGCTGCAGTTGAACCTACAAGAGCAGAAGCAGTGGTGCAAAATGGTGGAATACCTTTACTTTTGGAACTTGCTGGATCTTGTCGTGAAGCTCTACAGTCCGAATCTGCAAAGGTTGAGATTTGGTTCGACATGATAAATATTTTACTGAACTTTGGTCTTGATTCCATTTTGTCTATTTGTATTTGTAATGTGTAGGCTATTGCAAACTTGTCAGTGAATTCCAAAATCGCAAAAGCAGTTGCTGACGAAGGGAGCATTGGTATCTTATCCAACCTTGCTAGATCCTCAAACAGATTGGTTGCAGAAGAAGCCGCTAGGGGTATTTGGATCCTTTCTGTTGGAGAGGAGCATAAGGTCTGCTGTTCAATGGGTATTTGGAGGCTATCGTAGTTGGCTTATTCATCAACATTAGTTATTTGGTTTCAGGCAGCTATTGCTGAAGCTGGCGGAGTAAAAGCTTTGGTGGATCTTATTTTCAAATGGCAATCCGGCGCAACTCAAGTTCTTGTATGCTTCATTATGTGTTCTATTGCCAGTTTAACATCCCGACGATCAAAAGAAAGTACTTCAATACACATGTTTATTCTCAAATTAGGAATGAGCTGCAGGTGCACTTGGAAACCTGGCTGCAGATGATAAGTGCAACATGGAGATTGTGGTTGCTGGTGGTGTCTGTGCACTGGTGACACTTGTTAAGTCATGCAAATTTTGGGAGTTCAAGAACAGGTCTGAACGTCTTATTACTTTTGTGGCTTTTATGTTTTTCCCCCTCTTCAGTTATTATAGGAGAATTTTCTTGAGTATATTTCAAGAATTAGAGCATTTCCTGTCATCAAACTTCATCACTTACAAAAATGTTGTATGCCATATCTCAAACTTAAAAAGCAATCTGACATATTCCCTAGGAAAGCCCAGACAATAACAACCTATGCCATTGCTTGTTGATTGCTTTGTTGCTATGGGCATGATTTAGCAGGATCCTTTTATAAATTTCACCAGGAAAGGAAGTCTGTACACCCCTATATTAATCTATTAATTACAACTTTAAATATGCTGACAAACATGTACTTGGTAGGACTTTTAAGAGAAAGATGTACACATACGTCATTTATTTTCACTATAGAGTAGAATAGGATCTAACTTTCAGGATATTTTAGTAATTGGTGTAAAGGTAATATTTTGTTTAGTGGATTTAGTTGTTAGGTTAATGAGCTTTGAGGATGTTTCTAATCTATGCTTAATCCCTTGACAAGGTATCTTGTTGATGTATTGGATACCATATTTTGGTTGTGAATTTTGGATCTTCTTTCTCTTCGATGTTTTCCTATCTTCTCTTATGTCTCTCTTCTTTCTTTCACCCTAGTATCCCCTCCCCATATTTCTTCCTTCTCCTCCTTTGTCAGTCTACATCAAGTGGTGCTGGAGTTTAATTCATCTTCTCCCTTTTCTTTCTTCTTCTTCTTCTTCTTCTTCTTCTTCTTCTTCTTCTCTTTACTTTTCTAACCTTAATCTCTCGTGTCTATTTTCTTGTCCTTCTGTGCAACCTGCACAGTTGGTTTACTGCCATTCACAGATTGGTCCATCTGGCCTCCACTTAACCATCTTTTTATAAGTGACTAGGATTGTGACCTCGTTTTCATGAGATCTCCAAGCATGCTATGTTGATTTCTGTTCATTTAAGATGTAATGATGTCCAAGAAGACAAATACTCTCCATTTGTCATATCTTTATAAATCACTTATTATGCATACTTTTTTCTTTGCCTATGGAGTGTAGTTTATTGTAATTATTGTAGCTTATATATGTAAAGACATACTTATGAATGTAAGTTAAATAATTCTAACTCCCCCTACATTTATGCCTAATTTTCATTTCTCCTCTTTTTGACAACATCAAAATATGGAGTTCAAGAAAACTCAAAATTTCTCCCCTTGTTTGGAAACTTGGTAAAAATATTTTGAATTAATAAAAAAATCTGAAATATTTATCAAGTGTAAAACACAATATTTCCTATCACAGAAAATTAATTTTTATTGAAGATTCGTTTTCAATAATTTTCTAATTTTAATATGCATATTTTTTTAAAAATAATTTTAACAAAAATTTCTAAGCATCCAAAAATCATAAAATTTTAGCTACTGATAAAAAACATGTCATAGTTTCATAGAAAAATATTTTGCATAAAATTATAAACAGAATAATCAGAAACAAAATTTAATTCATGCATTCATTTCAAGTCAACCATACTTTTTAAAAAAATCTTTTCTCTAGTTGACTTTTCTTGAAATTTTTGTAAGTGGTCAAAATAAACTTAGGCACCCAAAATAAATTTACTTGGGTTTACCAAATATTTGTGGAATAAAAAGTTTTGGTGCGTTTCTGATTTGACCCCTAGGGTATCTAAAATAATATTTTCATCCTCCATATCTTAATCATTGTCGGTTAAATTTTGTTCTCCGGTTCTTTAACACTATTTTAGCTGAAGGAAAAAAATTCTAATGTTAATTTTTTAGTTCCTATTTGTTCCCTTAATTTTGCATTTTTAATTCAATGCTTTCTCTAATTCTTCCTTCAAACAAGAATTTTCCAATTTATTTTCTAAGTCAATTTTTTTTCTGCTTTAATTCTATATGCTTAGTTCTTAGTTTGCATAATGAACTAGAAAACATTTTAATAGCATCGTATAGTTGATCCGAGGGTAGATTATGTACCTCACGTGTTGGATTCCTAGGACGAGGCTCCTCCTACTTTGTTGCTTTCTCCACCTGAGTTTTTTGAATCTTCTTCTTGATAAGTTGCCATTAGTGCAAAACCAACTATATGCTTAGTCTTTGAATCCTCTGAAGATGAGGTGTCACTCCATGTTGCATTCAGAATTGTTTCTTTGGGTTTCGCCTTGTCTTTGCCCTTCAGTTTGGACTTTTTCTTCAACTTAAGGCAATTGTCCTTGATGTTCTCATCACAGTTGAAGCACCTTACCTTTCGTTTTTGCTTCTTCTTTAATAGTTTTGATGCTTGTCTCCTATCAAAATTGTTAGTTTTTAATTTTTTTTTCTTCTTACCAAGTATGTTTGTTCATCTCCATCTATTGAAGACTCCAAATCTGACTCCCTCTGCTTTGCTTTTAGAGCTATTGTGATTCGTCTTTTTTGTTTCTTTTATACTTGCACATTTGATTTGTGTAATTCCATGGTAGAAAAGAATTTTTCTAAATTACTTACCTCGAGATTCTTCAAGATATAGTAGGAGTCTACTATCGATATCCACTCTTGAGTCCTTGGGAAGACATTTAGAGCATATTTGAGGATGTCTTGATTTGGTACTATTTCTCTAAGGTTGTTAAGGTGGGTGAAGATCTCCTTTATCTTGGTCGAAGGTTGTTGAGTTGACTCCTGAGTAAGTCAGGCCTAGCCAACTTTACCTTCGAGGTGCCTTCATAGAGCTCTATGAAATTTTCCTAGAGTTCTTGATGCAGCAGATAAATATCAAATCCGTTGATTCGTGCAAGAATACCATAACCGATCTTTTAAATCTTGTTGATTCCATAAAATATCAAGAGATAGGCAACAAAACTCAACATTTGGGAAGAAATAACATGGCCACAAATTCTTATTAATCAAAATTGTCTCAAAACCTTAAACAAGACACTTATATAGAAAACCTTAACCCATAAATACCAAAAATATCCTAAATACCATAAAAATTAGAAATTACTAAAAATAGTAAAGGATATGTTCCGAGCCTTCAGAAGGGCCTAAACGGTGGATTTTGGGCCCAAAACTTGGCGATTACGGTTTCCGGTAATAAATGTGGATCTTAAAATTTTGTATGCGTGAACGCAAACAGAGCCTGACTTCAAGTCTCGAGTCAAAAGTTATGTCCTCCAGAAGATTGCTTTGTTGAACCTACATTAGTTCTTTGGCAGAATTGTAGGTGCTGATCTGGTTAAGTTCATGCATTGGTAAAACACTTAGCAAGTGGAACTCTACCATATCGTTGGCCATGAACTTGTCTTGTTGCTCTTAGGTCTATCCATGTTCCTCTAGTTCATCTCCGTCTTCATTCCTGGGTGCTTCAAAATCGTATTTAATACATAACATAATCTCAAAATCGGTTTTAAAGAATACCTCCATTTTCATTTTCCACATAGTGAATTCGCCCTCGAACTTCGGTAGATGGATGTTTAATCGACCGTTAATTTTTCTAGACAGTCCGGCTCTAATACCAAGTGTTGGCATTGGCTAGATGAGAGGGGTGAATAGCGACCTGCAAATAAAAACTCAATTTCTCTTGCTAATAATTTAGCAAGGACACACAATAATTAATCGAAAATAAACACAACATAAAAGAGGGGAAAATAAACACAACATAAAAAAAGGGACACGATGAATTACTTGGTTTACAACCTGCGAGTTGCTAATCTAAGAACGATAAAGGCGTTTGTCCACTATCTTCTCTTCAGAAATGTCCTGGAGGGAGAGAAGCCGCTTACAACAATTAAGCACAAGAGAAATAAAAAGAACTAAAAGACAATGAATTCGAGTGTGTGTTATCTAGTTCGTCCCTTTTATAGACTCCATATTGATTTGACCATTGTGCTTTTGGTCTCCCGGAAGCCTTCCGGTCGACTAGATCTTTGCTGACTCAGCAGTCTTTATCCACTTCTATAACGGCTCGATAACGGCTCTAGATTACTAACTCCTTCTGGTCGCTTAGAGCCTCTTCGATCACCTAGAGGCTGCTGATGTGGTCGTTCTGATCCGTTTCAACAATGGGTCTGGATGACTCAACCGTCGGCTTCTGATTGCTTGGACGACTTCCGATCGCTTGGAAAATGGTCAGCCTTTGTACTTGACCATTTGCTGAGCTCACCTTCTTCGGTCGCTTGGGTGATGCTCCGATTGCCCAGACATGTAGTGGTCCGGACTTTGTCTTAGTCGCCTCGAGCAGTCTTCCTTCCGGCTTCTCATCCCTCAGATGCACCGAGCCCATCTAGCTCATTCCCGTGCGTCCTTCTTGCTCCACTGAAATACTCTTCCGCAGCTCCTCATACCTTGGATGCACTCCCATGCTATCCTTCTCGCTCGCTTGCATCTTCTACCAAGACTTTGCTGTCTTCGATGCTCCTTAGCCATCAAGTACATGTGTGTTTCTCCTAAATCCTTGGACACTTAGACACATATTAAAACACAATAAGGACCTAATTTAAACTTATTTAACAACACACTAAAACACCACTTAGGGTTCTATCAATGAAGATAACATATTTTTATGCTTCCAATCGGTCTTTTTTTTAGGTGAGACACATAAAATAATAAAATAAGTTTATAAAAAGCTAGCATCATAAATGAAAACAGATAGAACATATGGAGTATCACTCACGCTATTATTCTGAAAGTTGTAGTACCTTGCAATCACCAATACTCTAATTAAAAAAAGGTAGTCTGGTGCACGAAGCTCCCACCAATGCGAGGTCCTGGGAATGAGTTTATTGTACACAGCCTTATCATATTTTGCAAGAGGTTGTTTTTGCGACTCGAACCTGTGACCTCTAGGTCACATGTCCATTGCACTAAGGCTCTCCTTCAATCACCAATACTATGATATATGTAAAAAAAATACATTAAAAAAATTAAAACGGAAACTTTAGAATTTGGAACATTACTTTCTTTTACTTGCTTGGCTTGATGATATATGATCTTTTGTGTGCAATATGAAAAGAATAGATATTGCTATGTCCAACACCCAAAGATAGGAAATTTTGAGTTATTTATGGAATTGGTCTAGTTAGTGACTACTTTTTTGTTTGCTGGGACCTGTGATTTACACTGCCTAAGGACTTTTGATTTAGATATGTGGTGTTGACTAGCATGTATTTTCTCCAGGGCTTCTGTACTATTCTTCTGCTAAAAGTCTTACAACATTGTCTCTTTTGGCCTCTTTTAGTCTATCCTAGGTGATGTGATGTGATTTGATATTCTAGGATCCCCAATTGTACATCACTAGTTTCTTCCCTTATCTTAGGCTGCTTGAGCTTTGTCAAATTTGGCAGCCCATGGCGACAGAGACAGCAATAATGCGGCTGTTGGTCAAGAGTCAGGTGCAGTTGAAGCACTAGTGCGGTTAACTTATTCTCAAATTGAAGGTGTAAGGTATTTGTCCTTTTGAATTGTCTTCTCAAAATTCATCTTTGAGTTTCTGAATGTTATGTTTATTCCTCTTTGGCCTGCATTATAGCTTGTTTTTCTTCCAATATCTATAAACACTTGTATATTTCATCTTATTATGAGGTTTTATCTTCATTTTTGTTTTCAGAACACCATTTTTTTCAGCATTGCTAATATTTTATACAACAACAACAACCAAGCCTTTTCCCACTAGGTGGGGTCGGCTGTATGAATCCTTTTACGTCATTGAGCTCGATCTCCTATTATATC
>JBBMJZ010000053.1:9562212-9579223 GCA_037833815.1 Zingiber zerumbet
TAAGAACAGATAAGTTAAACTTAGAATCAATAGTGTTAAGTTCCGCTTGCAATTCAAGTTTAATTTTTAAAGAACACATGGTAGCTAGGAAAAGGTTCAGACCTTGTATAAAATTTTTGTACGGGGACCAGTAGGTATTCCGAGTAGCAACCAACAGACCATATGTTTGTTTGCAATAAGATTTTAAAACATAGTTACAAATATTCATCATTATTTATACTAAATTTAAAGTAGCACTACATGAGTGGGTATTGGTCCTCACACAGATAGTAGAGTTTCAGTATTATATCATGCTGACACTTGAATCATTTCTACATGCATCAAAGAATTCCAAGATGGTTTTTAAAATTAATTAATATTAATTGTTAATATAGGTTGGCAAATTATACTTATAAGTTAAGTAAATAAATGTATGATTACCTAATAAAAATTGTTAATATAGGTTGCCCTGAAGACTGTTAATAATTGATAAATATTAATTCTAGTATAATATATCTAAATTAATTTGGTAACTACTCAATATAATTATAATTTAAGTTAATATTAAATTAATTATATTAAATTATAATTGACAATTTATTATATTAATGTTAATCTGTTAGCATAGCTTTTTTAGTTATATGTTTAATTATCTGTCTAATTTTTAAAAACCCACACTTATCGCTTTCATAACTCATCCCTAATTTATTAGTATAATATAACTTATTAATACTAATGTATACTAAGCAAGTTATTAACCAGATTACCTGTTACACACCTTAGAAATGTATATTAAATTTTATGTGCTTTGGTTATTTGTTAACTTGCTAACTTCCCCTTGTATTCATATAACTTATTCTTTCCATAAGTTATTAATTTGCTAACTTATTCTCCCCTCTTCTTATTCACCCTTGTAAGCTGCCTTCCCTCCCTCTCCTTGCCACATAAGGAGTTGTGCAATTTGCCAAGTGCTGAAGCTTCCTGTCCACAATTGATTCTGTCGCCTCCTCCACACCTCCATGTTCCTTTTGAGGCAAAATCATCACATGGCTTAGAAAGTTCTGCAGTCTACAGAGGAGTCAAAGTTTCTTGTATGGATTCAACACCTGCACCTCTTCCCGCATCCGTCTCTCATGTTCCTCCTTGCACTTTCAAAGATGAAGCTTCTTGTGTTTTGCAGTTGAATTCTCCTCCTTTGCCCCCTTCCAGAGTTGTAAATCCCTATCTTGACTAATACGGATGAGACACGAGCAATATTATCTAGTGCCATCATTGTTTCGACTAGTACTGGTGATCTTTTCATGTGGAGCCACTATCAGTTTTACTCAGCAAGCAGAACAGTGAGTTTTGTTCATTCTGGTTGAGATGACATGAAATTTTGAATCGTGGACCAAGGTTTAAAGTTCTATTGTTGAGAACCATTATGGTTTCTGTCTGGAACAGTTCAGTGCCAACTCTAAGGAAGATTTACAAGATTATCTTTTTCTTTGTTGACCTCATCTTGCCTGCCCCATCGCCACTTGTATTTGCCTACAGTTGACCACCAATGCTGCTCCTTGACTGTTGATCACTGAATGCTGCCATTGTGCTTGTCTCCCACCCGGTCATTGCTTGTGACCCTTTTTCCTCAGGTTGCATGTCAGCCATTGACCTTGCCTTTCAGTGACTCAGCCTCATGCCTCACCAATGTATGCTACTTGCATTAGTTACTAGTTGGTCTTGCTTCTCCCATGGAAACCACCCATGCCCCCTAGACCTATCCTATACTCTCCTCTACCTAGCTTATTTCTTGGTGTCCTACCACCTCACATCGCACTAAAGGGCACAAGTAAAAATGTAAAATCAGAATTTTCCCCTTCTACAGCAACCATCGAGAAGACATGACTTTGGTCCAAAACCTATCTCCACAAAGATGTGTGAGCGTTGTCATTTTGATTGTTTATTGAGGTAAACATGGAAGAGCATCTCATCTTCTCCTCTCCTCTTCCTTGACCGCATGTAAACATTCCCTATCTGCTATGCATCCTTATATACACACTTCCTTATAATAGTTTTAATATGTGCCATATCTTTTATAAAATGAAGTTACCATTTGAGCAACTTGGTAACTTGTTGAAATGTCAATAAATTTTTGAAGCTGATTCTCTTTTGTATCAATTTGTTTGCAAACTTAACTTTTGTGATTGTGCCTTTATTATTGAACTAGTAGAAAATAGGAAGCATTGAGCATTATGATGAATTTAAAGGAAATACACTTTAGCCAACTCTTAGTTATCTATTGTCTACAGAATGTTCACGAGATTGCTTCTGGGGTACTATGGAGTCTTGCTTTTAATTCTGGTAATGCTCTCCGTATAATTGAAGAAGGGGGAGTTCTAGTTCTCGTACAACTATGCTCATCATCTGGATCAGAAATGGCTCGTTTCATGGCTGCAATGGCACTTGCTTGCATGCTTGATGGGAGGTACTGAAAGATGTAATACAATGGCATCTGTAACCCAAAAGAGTCATTGTGAAAGATTCTAGAACCATCCAATTTACTATTTTGCTAAACCAAACATGAGTAGTTGGACAAGTTCCAAATCTTTAACACATTTCAAGTCATTATGAAGAACTCTAGCAGCATGCACTCAGATTTTTTTATTTTTGATGATTGCATATTGTCTATCGATCATTGGAACTATCTTGTTGTCAATTATGTCATTCACTAGGATATTTTTCCTTCGGAATCTAACAAGGGTTGCCAATTTGGAATACCAAGTAGATATTTAATGCATTACTTTCTTTGTTTCTGATATATTTTTAGGACTGTTTTTCCTATCTCTCATTTGTGATTCCATCTTCAGATTTCAAATTGGCTAATGGCTTCTTGTGTGTCATGGTGTGATTACCAATCAATTGACAGATGCTTCTTTGATGGGAGATAGCTTTGAATATTTATAGATTTTGAAGAAATGAAGCATGGTAGTCCTTTTGGAAGAACATGCTTTTTTTTTTTAAAAAAAAAAAGTGGATTATGTAGGTTTTTGCATCGATTATGTCTTTGGAGACTGACTTCCTTCTTGTCCTGTTTATTCAAATACTAGTGCCCTTGGGCATTAAGACTCTTCGTTGATTTTGTTGATAACCTCAATTGAAAAGCATCTTCAGTTTGAAAAAGAAAATACCCTCATCTATTGCAGATGAACTATCAGATAATATGGTATTAGAACTTTAATGAGCTCCAAAATATTCTTAGTAATAGTCATCTATAAAATTCTTCTTATGGTTTCATTGCCCAGAGAATTGTGCTGTGGGAGTTCCAAATGGGGGCCTTAAATGTTCAATACAAGTTTTTTTAGTATAAACTTTTTTATTTGTTGTCTATCTTCCTCTTTTTTAAAGGTGGAAAACTAGTTTTGGGATTCTGTTAAATTTAGAAAAGTTTTATATTCTCTAAGGCAGTTGCTTGCAGTTCATTTTCGTACTTTATGCATAAACTTTCTTTATGACGTGAAAAATATATTGGTTTAAGACAGGAATTTTTTGTTCTTTTTTGGATTGAATTTCTTTCTTCTTCAGTCAATTTATGTTTTTATTATGCCAAGAAAGAATTCCTTGTGCTTCTATTGTTACAAGTGTCTATGGCTTGCTTGCATCTAATCCTAACGAGCTTCATTTGGTCACAGAATGGACGAAGTTGGTTCTTCAAAGAGTGTTAACTTTGATGGTGCTAGAAAGATGGCACTGAAGCAGATAGAAGAATTCTTGCTGTCATTTTCAGATTCACACATTTTCCCAGAGGCTGCTACATCATCGGCGCCGGCAACCTTGGCACAGGTAGTGGAAGCAGTTCGAATACCGGAAGCTGGGAACTTGATATGCAGGTTTGTATTTGATCCTGTCAGCAATTTAAAGAAGTAACTTGGATGAAAAGTTAATAATTTGACAAGTGACAACTATATGACAGTGTTGTAGCTATGAATTTGCATTGCACTTTAAACAATATGGTTGGTTCAGTTGAAACAGGATCGTTGTTAATTCAGTTGAAACTTCTTTGAAAAAAAACTCTGGCTTTTGAAACCAAAGGTTTCTCAATATCCGGTTATTGCACATTGGCAGTTATTTACTTGCCTTCTGACTTAGTGTTTTGATTGACATAGCAATGCCAAGGACTTTCCAAGATGGAAGCAAGGATCTTCTGGTATCTCTGTGGAATTGGTCATCACAGGACAGATGTCCATGGCCCACTATCTATCTAATAACAAGCTTAATCCCAACTATTTGGGATCAGCTTTAATGAATGGCATGCGTCTATTGAATGTCATTAGCATCCCTACTAATTCTATATTCTATATTCTATATTCCTCAATTTGGAAGTATGTTAGCACTGGCATATCTTACGTACCTATCAACTTTGCTGCTAAATATTTGCGTTCTCTTTCATAATGATTCTTTCTTTTTCTTTTTTAACTTTGCATTTTTATACAGTTCCATAGGAGTGAAAACTTAATTTACTTTGCCAACATCCTTCTGTGGAATTGTTTTCCAATGCTGCTGCAATTGGGAAATATGTTTCAATGCTTCAAAATCCTTCATCTCTCCTTCGAGCCTGTGCTGCTTTTGCTTTTGTTCAGGTAAAATTGCTACATGTTTTTGGTAAGTTTGGTATTTATGTTGTTGGACAGACTACAAAGCTTTATGTTATTTTTGCAATTGGTGCCACAAATGAGTCTTCCATACACGGCAAGCAATAAATAATAGGATGGCATAGAGACACGGTCACACCTCTTCTTTTTTGAGAGGGTTTTTTTTGTTTAGATAAGCTCTTCGAATACTAGGATTCCTATCACACCGAATACTACCCCTTTTTTAATTGCGACTTTATTAATTTAATTTTTCTAGACATACTAAGTAGCCTTTGCTATAGTGCTCTTGTACTCTTCTAGATAGTGCTTCGTGTATATATATTGATTTTATGTTGCCCCCTACTTAAAGCTCTAAAAAGTCCTTTGATAATAGATACTAGTTAGTTATTCGGTTGTATTACATTTGTTTTACGACGAAGCTTGACAAAATTCAGGCCATGTATGCTTCTATCTACTTGAAATGCAGTTCACTCTTCCTGGAGGTCAGCGCGCAATGCACCATGCAGGCCTCTTGCAGAATGCTGGTGCATCGCGTGCTCTTCGTGCTTCTGCTGCAGCTGCCACTGCCCCGATCGAATCGAAAATGTATGCAAGGATACTAGCTAAGGAATCTTGAACACCATCAGTCAGCACCTTCAACATAATTCTGAAGAGTTGCACTTCCATATAGTCAGGTCCGAGCAGACTTCTATCTTCACAAAATCATCATCTGTATACCTGTTCTCTGCTACGAGCAAACACAAGCATCCCCATGCATCTTCCCGTGCTCGACACTCTTTATTCACTGGTTCATACACTTAATAAGACCCAATTGTTAAATGAAAAGAACCAATGCGGGTTTATTTTAATGAGATATTGGTAAAGCTTGAGCCTGCACGTCAGGGTTTGGTGTCTTGTTATTATTTTTTGTATTTATTTTGACGTGTACCAGAAGGCGCTGTTATTTGTATGTTTTCAACTATTCCTTTTTAGTTATGTTTGCATTTGTACGGTTATAGAACAAACTGGACAATTTTAGACATGGTCTACATGGCAGTCAACTCTTATACTTATCTGCCTCGTCTTTAAGAAAATCTAATATTTTTGGATCACATTGATTCGATTGATTCTCAAAAAATTTATGTTGGTCAACGTGTTTAATCAACTTCTTCCCGTCGGGTGTTTGTGACTCGGTCAACTTTGTTTATCTTGACAAAAGAAAAGTTTATCATATTAGTTCAATTCTTAGCCAAGTTCATTGCTCCTCGTCTAAATTTTCAACTTGTTTAATCATACTTCCTCTTCGTTTTTCCTCCGGCTGCTGCAATTGTGGATGATATTAGTTTTATTATTTTTTATAATACAGCTGTTGGATTTGCTCGATTAATTCCGGAGGTGTTGGATTTTACTCAATTAAGGTAGTCATGACCTTCAGCTAAATTCAAATCACAAGCCTACTCTATTAGATATTGCTTTAAACAAAATAAAATTCTGTAGCAATTCATAAATGGGTCAAAATAATTTTTACTATTTATTTGAGCCAAATGAATCAAACATGAGAGGAAACTGATAAATAATGTATAGACATGGAAAGAAAAGGGCCAAGAAAAGAAGCCACCCAGATCGTTCAAGCCACCCCATGACAAACACTACTTCTGTATCTGGTCCTGTAAAATGAATGATCATCACCATTGGCTTAGTATTATCTTGGCAAATTGAGGAACAATAAAAGGAATCTAAATATTTTAAAGATTGATGGTTGAGAATGCACAAGTTTTGTTTCGAATTTACCATGCAAGTAGACCAGGGAAAAACCTTCTATCTGGAGGATTGGTCAGGTAAAGCCTAGACAACTAACTAAATAAAAAAAAAAATTGTCATCAAAAGTGATTTATGAAGAGAGCTAAAGATCAGAAAAGGAAAAGTGGAAGAGCTTTAAATCACGAGAGACATAGATGGAGACCCCTCTTATTAAATTTTGCTAAACCTCACTTTCAAAGACCCCACATAGCAAGCAAGATCACATCTAACTTGTCTATTAGTTCCCATGCAAGGACTCCTCCAACTTTTGAAAGTTCTTATCGTCCAATGGGAGAATATAGAGCTAAGTATTCGAGAGCCAAACCGATCTCCATACCATATCCCAAGTGCAAACTTTACATGGAGAGTTGTTCGCAAAGTCTAAATGCAGCATGAGCTTCACCTAAACAGTTTGCTTCAAAGCAACAAGCTTAACCACTGACCTACACAACTGTACAAGTCATGAGTGTCCCTCACCTTATTAATTGCCTACAAGGCTCAATTATCATTATTTTTAATCACTGACTAAATTATTTCACTATTCCTCTCCAATGCTAAAATATGTATTTTTATCATTATGAATTATCAGACATCTTAATAATAAAATCCAAACGATAGAGAACATTTTTTTTATATTAATTTAAAAGTATTTTGTAAGTTAACCTATTGCATGACCTCCTTTGTAGTCCTTGTCATTCCATTATATTATTGTAATCTTATGAACATGCTCCATTATTCAATCCTTGTCGCCTTTGGTTGGTAATATAATTATTATACTCAACCCATTTCTCCATTATTAAATGGAGTGCATGTGTCTCACTTTGGCGTGAGGGTTAGGGATTTTAGATTAGTTCTTCGATATATATACCAGATTAATTAAATAAATTAAACTTAAATAACTTGTTAAACTAAATACATAAGATTGTAAATTAACAAATATAATCTTAAAAATAAAGCTCACTAACCAACTAAACAAGCTTATAAACATAAAAGTTTTAAATAATTAAATAATTTTAAATTAAGAATTTGATAATAAAGTTCAAATTTATATAAAAAAAAATCATTTTTAAATAACTATTTCAACATCTAAGATGAAAAAGGGTAAAGGAAAAAGTTTAAAATAAAATAATTTAGTAGGATAAAAGTCCAATAACATGAATAAATTATTTGATATGGTTAGATTTATAAGTAATTTTGGTTAAAAATATTTGACGTCCCAAAATAACTTAGTTTATTTTGATATTGTGAATTTTGCAAAATTGTCCATAAATAAACATCATTTACATTTCCACACTTGAAGCTTTCATTGACGTGTCTCTATTTATAACGTTACTAATTAATCGTTGTCACATAATCACATTGCTAATTCGGAGGCGGTGGCGCACGATGTACCAGAAAACGCGATATATTAGTTTATAGCGAAGGATCGGTATCAGACTCGGTCCACTTAACGCGTACGTAACGGCCGTTACGTTCCCTGCGCCGAGTCGGACTGCTGTACCGATAAATACCGCCTATCTTCCTTCTCTCTCTCTCTGATTTTTTTTTCCCTTTTTTTTTCTTTTAAATTTGCTTTTACCTTCCTCCGCGTTCGCTTCTCCCCAATTCCCACCTACTCGTCTCTCTCTCCTCCTCTTGGCCTCTATTTGGATTGCCATGTTCCGGGAATTTTGATTTGTTCATGGTCTCCGGTGTCGATTTAGCTGTGGTCGCATGAGAAGTGAGGGATCGGAGAGGATGGGGGACGCCGGGAGCGGAAAAGGAGGTGCTTGCGCGGAGGAGAGCGTCGGTGGCGGGACCGACGTGCGGAGCTCTTCCGGCCCCGCGGCGGAGGCGGCGGATCACCTTGTCGTGATGGTCCACGGTATCCTCGGCAGGTTGGTGTTTACTTTCCTGATCCCGCCGGGATTGTCCTCGGTTTGTGTTGCTTGATTTATCGTTGGTTCTGTTTGGATTTTGGCTGGATTTGATAGCGGTTTTCCGGGAAGAACGGGTTTTTTGGGGGGCAATGGCGTGTGCTGTTGGCAGGATGAATTGTCGTGATGTGACTCTTGTTGCGATTTATCCTTGGAATTGTTTATTTTGTATGCCTATTGAACTTGAGTGGCATGCTGATGCGACTCTCTCGTGTATTCAGATATGTAGATGGAAAAAATTGTGGCCTATGTACTCCAGTTTTCTTATGTATTGGTGTATGAATCGGGAAAAGTAATTATACCAGAAAAGAAAATTAAGATCGAAATATGATATGGCACCTAACTGGATCTGGTGGACTTTATGAGCAAAAACTTATAATTTGGGATTAGGAGCTGTTGCAAGGCTCTAAAATTCATATCTAGTTGGATTCGATAAATTATTTGGACTATGTAGTTTAAAAGAATTAAGCAATGAATAGATTGCGTTGCCAGAAAATTAATTACATTTAAACTGCTAAAATTATTAATTTGGAATTATATATGGTTATTGTCATTGTTGATTTCGCTTTTCAACTGAACTATTAACTTCATCTGTAACCATCCCTTTCTAGCTACTCTCTTATTCTCTGTGCTTCAGAGTTCTGTTCTTTAGTAAGCCAATATTTAATGCCACTGGTTGCAGTCCTGCTGACTGGAAGTTTGCAGCTGAGCAGTTTGTTACAGAACTTCCTGATAAAGTGATAGTTCATTGTAAGTCATTTACTTTCAATATTGCTGCTTATTTTAATTTCCATCCTTCATATATCTTATTTTCTATGTAATGATGTTAAAAAGGTGCATTTTTTGCACAATCTCTAATTGTTAACTGTGCTGTAGAAAATTTGTGATAGCATTAACTTTTGAATCCTAGTCCGAGAAGAAATTAGGAGAGTCAAAGTTAAATTTCACTTCTCTCGTATGTCTTGTTCTGCAAAATGAGATGATGTCTGCATAGTAGTCTTCCATCATAGGCCAAAGTCCAACATATATCTGATCGTATGCATAGCTCCAATCAGACTTAAATAACCAATCAGTGATTTCAATTTCAAAGAATCAACCTGACTTTCAGGCCTAAAAAGTGAAGCTCTTGGTAGATGAAGTTTTTCACCTCTCCTAACTGCTTACACTTTTGCAAACAAATGGCTTCTTTTACTTATTAACCAGTTGGATGGCAAGTAATATAGATTTTAAAATAGGAGAGCGCGATCCCAATGCTTACCTCCTGCCATTGCAAATTTATGATAAGATTAGTTTATGTGGCCCCGAATACATACAACAGTAATATTTTTAAATTACAATGTGGCTTTGCACGCCCCCTGCAAATGCTGGTAAATAGATATTATATTTTTAATTGGCCTTAATTTGCAAAGAAATGGTTTATTTGATTACTTTTACATTGTTTGCTTTGGTCAAATTGATACTAGTCATCAATAATCATTAATTCAAAAACACCACTCGTTTTATTGATTAATGAAATTTCCTAGAAATTAGCAAAACTTCTTTTCTATGTTCTCCTCTAAGACTATTATTTTGGTATAATGGTTTTCTTCTTCTACATATTAGATATGGTTGTTATCTGTATTTTTATTACACATTTTCCTTGTCAACCATATCATAATGGAGGTGCCAACTAGCTCAGTGGGCATGATCTCTCTAATGGGGTTTATCCTTCCTTTCTCCTTGGAAAATTTGATTTGACCTTTCTTCCTCAATTGGAAGGTAGGATCAGTCTGAAAGACAACTGTCAATATAAAGGAGCATGTTGAACAGTATGATTTGATGATTAGAAATTACTATAATTATGTGGAAAGTACGGACAAGCCGGAATGGCTCTCTATGCACTTGAAATGCTGGAAACTTGCATTAATTATTTGTGTTTTATGCCAGGCTATGTATTCACATACCTGTTTTTTGTTTGTAGGTAGTGATAGAAACATGAATAAACTAACATTAGATGGTGTTGATGTCATGGGTGAGCGATTAGCTAAAGAGGTCAGTTTCTCTCATGGTTCTTACAACCATTAATTTTTCAAATTCTGATGCCATGTTATCTTAACACACTTAAACAGGTAACTGAAGTGATCAAGAAATCGCCAAATCTGCAGAAAATCTCTTTTGTTGCGCACTCAATTGGAGGATTAGTTGCACGTTATGCAATTGGGAGATTATATAATCCTCCCAGAAGAAAAACCCAGGAGGACACTCTGTGTGATGTACGTGATGATAGTCAAAGTGGTACTATCTGTGGTTTGGAAGCTATGAATTTCATCACAGTGGCTACACCTCATCTTGGTTCTAGGGGAAATAAACAGGTCCGCTTTTCATACATTTACCTAACTTTTGAACTTTCATGCGTTCTCAATTCTTGAGATATGTGTGAATTGAACTTGTTTTGTGATTGAAGGTTATCAATCAAAAAGTGGTAAAGTGGTAGGACAATGGAAGCCAGTTGTGAATAGACAAAATATGTTGATGGTTCCAATTATTTTGATTTTTTTTTATAGTCTACCATGGAGAAATTACTCAAGAATGGTCCTCTTCTCTTGTCTAGCAACCATTGTATCTGCATTCTTCTACAAGGTTATGAAGTGTGTATCTGTAATTGGATATAATCAACATCTTAAAAACCTACCAAATTTCTATGTTTAGAGACATTGTGTCAAATAATGTGATTTTTTCTGGATCTTTTTTGTTAGTGCCCATAGCATAGTGCAAGGACCATCTAAGATGCCTTCATTTAAAGTTGTCATTGAGTTGCAATTTAAGTAGAATCCAAACGTATCATCATCATCAAATGATTCACTACCTGAATCCCTAATCAGTAATTACCTCATCTCACCATAGATCGATCCATTTTCTTCTTTTCTCATACTAGAAAATGTGTTATATATATATATATATATATGTCCCACCAGCATGATGAAGCCCAGACACACAGTAATGAGTTTTCAGTGATTATGCGAAATAGGTTTAAGAGATAAATACCATAGAACTACGAGCAAGATAGCATCTAAACTCAGTTATCTCCCTACTCCTAAGTGGCTTCTTGATAAGATTCCAAAGTCTTTTCTATGGTGGGGGAGAAATGTCCTTTATGTTGTCTCATTGACTTAATGACTTTGCCAGTATTTTAGATGATATAAGTTCTGACATCTTTTCTGTAAGTATTATGTATAAGCTGGAAATGACACTCATAGTTGGCAATGTATATCTCACATTACTTTGTCATTGATCTTGACTTTTTAGTGTTTCATTCAGGTCCCTTTCCTTTTTGGGCTCACTGCTATTGAAAAGGTTGCTTCTTGTGTTATTCACTGGATATTTAGAAGAACTGGCAAGCATCTTTTTCTAACTGATAGCGACGAAGGAAAGCCTCCATTGTTGCAACGAATGGTGGAGAATTGTGATGATCTTCATTTTATGTATTTCCTTTCTTCGCCTTGCCATATCTCTTTCGATGTCATTAACTTTGCAATGCATATTCCTGGTAACATGATTATATTTCATCTACAGGTCTGCCCTGCAAGCTTTTAAACGGCGGGTGGCTTATTCAAATGTTGGCTATGATCGTATCCTGAGCTGAAATTTCTTGGATGTAACTATGCAATTTTCATATCATCATTGTCTGAGACATTTTATTTCATTATCGTGTGATTTTCCCCAACTAAGTGATTTCAGATATAGTAGGATGGAGAACATCTTCTATTAGACGTAACTCTGAGTTGCCTAAAGTAACATCCCTTTAACAATCATTTCTCAGTGAGTTACTTTGTCCACTAACATTTAGTTATTAACTAGCTTTATTAAATCTTCTCTCCAGTGGGAGGATCCATTGAGTGAAAGATACCCACATATTGTACATGAAGAATATACTGCAGGGAGCAGAAATGATAAGTGTACTAGTGATTCCCTTATGGACAGCGACTGTGATGTACTTGAAGGTACTTATCATTTAATCCTGTAGATTAAATAAACTTTGTGTGTTAGGACTTAGGAGTCAGTTCTAGTTAATTTCTTTCGCGTATCTTACTTGTTAGCGCTGATAAGCTTGCATTATCTACCAGTCTTTAAAAGCTTCATTTGCCAGTCATGCTTGTGACTTCCCTACATTTCCCATAAAGTTGTCCATTATCATGCTTATTCAAGTTGTCTCAACCCGCTATTCTAGTGGTGTCGACAGGGCCCTGGTAGTGGCAGTGCTGCTTAAAAGTCTTAGGATCAATTTGAGCTTCATCACTGGGGTTTATCCTTTCCTTTTTCATCAAAAGAAAATGGAAAAGCAAATAAGTAAGTGGGATGCCTATAGCAAAGATTCCAACGATAGGAATTGGTAACTAGTATTCTCAGGCTGTTTGTAAGGCCAATTTGCTTTTTTGAAAAACAATAAGGACCTTGTGAACCCTCATTTTCATTGATCATTATTTGCCATCAACATATACATCCATGAAATTGTCTGTTAAAGCCCAAAAGAGAGCTTATTCCAACTCAAAATGCATATTTAAGAATTTTTAGTATAATTAGAGGTGAGAGTTTGACTTAGGTGAAGACTCTCTTAGTATTTAAACATATTTAATAAGAACATGAGACTACAAGGCTAAAGTTCTTCTTTTCCTTTAACAATGCCTACTTTGCTTCTAACTTCTAACTCTTCTTTTCATCCATCGATATGGATTGCGCTATTTTGCTTGCAGAAAAGCTAGTAACAGGTCTCACACGGCTGTCTTGGGAAAGAATCGATGTAAGCTTCCACAACATCAGCATCCAAAGGTTTGCTGCACACAGTGTCATTCAGGTCCTCCACCTCTGAACCACATCTACTACCTCGTCCCTATTTCTCGCTATCTCCATACATTTCCATTTTTTTTTAAAAAAATATCTATTAATTTCAGGTTAAGGATCCATTCACGCATTCGGAAGGTACAGACGTTATACAACACATGATGGATCACTTCCTCACTTGAGGGAGGCAGAGGAATTCTTCTTCAGGTGGTACATTGATCATCATCCACTAGTGGATCCATTGGATACAGACGGTGGAACAAAGAGCAGCAACAAGAACATGAAGAACAGGTAGCAGCAAATCAACTTGAATCATTGAGCCTTACCATCACTTGAATCTCTTCTATATTCTTCACTGGCAACTGTGTAATATTTCGATACGATCCTTTGTATAATCTGTTTATTTTTCTTAGCACTCAATAAACTCATGTTGTATAGCCACTCGTGATGATATTCTTTGCTCGTAGCGGAATGGAACTGGAATGATTCATAATTTTCATTTCAATATTTAGACAGACAACTTGGAATCTTACATATATTTTTTCCCTATATTTTCACTATTATTTGAAATATTTTTCAACCTTTATTCTCATTCAAAATACTTTTTTTTTTCTTTTCATTTCCTTTTGTTTTTCTTGGTTATGGATTAATCAGCCAGATACGTCTACGGTATAACAAATGGATCAGCCAGCAGCCAGATGACGTCATCAAGGACAGGCATCAGGGGCGTCCGAACCATTGGCGCGGTTGCAGCTGTCCACTTCGCTCTTGGCGTTCGATTCATCGAGGTAGTGCTGGTAGACGTAGGACGCGAAGCCCCAAAACGCGATCCCCATCGCCACGGCCTTCGCCGCGTCCATCTCGTCGCCGAAGACCGCCACCGCCGCCAACGGCACCAGCGCGGTCCCCACCGTGCAGGTCACGTTGGCGAACAGCGCCGACGCCGCCTCCACCAGCGCCACTAGCCCCACCGCGTAGAGCTGCCACGCCGCCGCGGTCCCCACCAGCGTCATCACGTACCCCGCCCTCCCCCCTCTCCGGAACCGCTCCATCTCCTCCCCCACCCGCCTCCACTCCCCGCTGGCCCACAGCCCTGCCGCAGCCGCCGCCGTCGCCGCGGTGCTAGTCCACACCTCCATCTCCACAGCGGCCGCCCAAGTCCTCGCCTTTATCACCCTCTCGAACGAGAGCTCCATCAGGGACAGCGTGAGCGCGAAGAGCGCGGAGGCGGCCAGCGCCAGCGCCACCCCGAGCCGCCGCTCTGACCTGGAGGTGTTCGAAGCGTCGGACTCGGATCCGAGCGCGACGAGCACGGCGGAGAAGGTGAGCAGCGCGACGGAGTTGAGGACGGGCGGGGTGAACCTGTGGGCGTTGAGGAAGTAGGAGGAGACGGCGTTGAAGGCCAGCTGGGTGGCGCAGAGGAGGGAGAAGGTGGAGACGGGGAGGTAGAGGAGGGCGTAGGAGTACATGAGGTTGGAGGCGGAGATGAGGAAACCGAGGGAGAGGTAGATGAGGGCGAGGTCACGGCGGCGGGCGGCGGAAGGCGGCGGCGACTTGACGCGGAGGGAAGGGAGGCAGAGGAGGGGGAGGCAGAGAGGGGCGCCCGCTGATTGGACGACGGTCGCCAGCCACTTGCTGCGGCCACCTCCGGTGAAGTAGAGCCGGCCGAGTAGCGTTCCGGCGCTATGGGTCACGATGATGACGGAGGTGGCGACGGCCACCATGATCGGCCATTTCCACCGAAGCACCGCCGCCATCTCTTCGAACTTGGAAGGAGGGCGAGCCATGGCAATGCGAGTCCAATTTATAGTCGGGAAAGACGAATAAACTTTTTGCTAGACGCAACCGACAATCTCCTCCCCGAGCATCGTGCCTTTTGCCGGCTAACCAAGAACCTAACCGTCGGCTGTGAGCTCATGGTTTACTCACGCACACGGCACACCATACACGGCGCACATACCTACAAGCTTATAGTTAGCTTTCTCCTGATAGTTTTTTGGCCTTCATTCACAAAGTGGTAGCAGCCCTTGCAAAGATAAATCAATGATGCTGGTAAAATCAGAGTTCGAATCTGAAAGTCGACCTCTCACTAATGGTCCGTTTATTTGGGAGAATGAAAAATAAAATTAAGAAAAAAAAAAATTCTATCATTTACTTCAATTAATTTTCAGATAAAAAAAATATAATTCATTAACGGATTATTTTTAAGTCAAAATTAATCATCTTAAAATTAGACGGAAAATAATGTAGTGAAAAAAAATGATACAAGTACCTCATTTCATTTATAAAATTAAATCATATACTAAAAAAATAACGTATATACCCTTTTTAACTCATAAAATTACACCATATACTTTTAAAAAATGACGCATATATCCTTTTTTATTTATAAAATTGTATTCCATGTATCCATCTTTCTCTATTAAGATAAATAAGTATGTAAAAAAAAAAAATTTTTTACTCTCTCTTTTCTTCTTTCAAGGATAATTTTCTATTATAGATTATTTTCCCTTCTTCATCTTTATTTATTTGAGAGTAAACAGAGCAAGCAACTACTACTGTAGCTCCTTGACGACTAAATTTAGTTAGTGATTATATTTTTAATTGATCAAAATTTTAAATTTTATTATTAATTTAGCGATCAAAGTTTAAAGTTTACTAATATGTGATCTCTCATTAACAATCAATTTTTAGATTTAATCGTTAATTAACATTCGATTTTAAAGTTGATTGCTAATTTAATGACTAATTTTTAATTCAATATCAAATCTAATTGATTCTATCCTAAAATAATGAAAAAAAAAACTAGTTGAGAATGTAGCTCCTTAGTTGACTACGTGGAAACTCCATTACGATCTGCAACATAAAGAACGTCAGTGTCAGATTAGGGAAGGAGTCCCCAGTCTTGACCCTCCGATGCTCAAGTTAGTCACCGAAATAGTAGAAAGATGGCGAAGCGATGTAGCAGTGAGAACACGAGCACAAATAACGTATATCACATACTTCCACCGGTGCATGAACCCCTCCTTTTTATAATGCTTCAATAGGCGATGTGCACACTCCTCAAGGTGCGGGTACATTTCCTCAACACTTCTGTAGTACGATTTGCCTGTTGACCATGTCCTATTGTCAGCAGCATTATATTAACTCCTAGAGGAATATTACGAGATATGAGAGGAGTCTCATTATTTGGCTGAGCAGGATAGTCGCTCGGCCGGAACTCCTTGCCCGGTCAATCTCAGCTACTGGTCTCCTCCGTAGTACCTCGATCAGTAGGTTGTTTCTTGCTCGACCGACTGAGCGATTTACTTAGATGAGCTTCTTGGCCGATTGGACCCTTCAAGGTTGATCGGCAATCGAAGTCGACCTTCGCTCGACCCACTTTTGGTGAGCCCGTTGGTTCTCTGGGATTGACTACCCTGACTTTGACCTCCACGTCAGCTGCTGTCTCCGCCCTTGACCCACGCTTGGTAAGCCCCCTTTATCACCGCATCACAAGTCTTCCTCTCAAGTATAGTCGAAGGAGGCTGTTGTTGAGGATCGATGGTCGGCTAGAAAGAGGGGTTGAATAGCTTGGTGACCCCAACTTGATTGCTTCTCTACAATCGTTAGTTGTGTAGCAGAATAAAACCAAAACAAAGAAAGCAATCAAACTCTAATACGTTTCCTTTTACATAGTTCAGAGATTGCTTGCTCCTACTCCGCGGCTTGTCCTTGAGGTGGACGAACCCTCAATCCTTCGGTTAATTAGTCCCTTGCAATCTCCGGATAAAGCTTACTCCTTATCAGCGGAGTACAACCTCTCACAAAGCATTCTTCTTCTTTTACAAGATGGAGATTAAGAGTAGGAAGAAGAGTGTGGCTTGGAAGCTTTGGGCAAAGACTAGGAGT
>JBBMJZ010000053.1:9592410-9630993 GCA_037833815.1 Zingiber zerumbet
ACCACCCCCTAGGACCTAAGGTTACCACCCCTTAGGATTTTCCACCTGCCTAACCACAGTTAGGACTTTCCTGTAAATTCATTCACACATGTTATATCACAAATAAGCTTAACTTTGAATCTTTTGTCATTATCAAAATTTGGGTTCGATCGTCGGATGCTTTCCGCACCAACACTTGCTTCTATCATTGATTTGTCAAGACTTTCATTGCCTAGTATATGGTCTAACTAACATACTAGATTTTTTTTTAGATTAATTAACTTACACATTTGATCAATCCATTAGATCATAATATGACTTAACTTTAGCCCTTAATCAAAAGCAAAATATAAATTTGATTCTGATACTCCCTATACCAATAACACAATCTCCAATAAGGTTATGAAATTTCATTTATTCCAGCTCTTCTAGATCTACCTAAACACATGAATTCCTTTGTCGTTTAAAGAGGCTTCTAATGGTCTTATATATTTAGTACAACATAATTGATGGTGAATAGCATTGAAGAAGAATCATATATATGTATTATTTAATTAGTTGAACTACCTCTACAAAAATTAACCATCGGATAGAAGTGGATCTCTAAAATTAACATAAAAGAATATGGTGCAAAAAGTAAAGATTTTATATTTTTATTAATATCACATGCTATCGAGGATATGTTATTGGATTGGTGTACCTCACAATTATTTTATCAGATATTTCTGTTGTTCAAGCAGTGAGTCGCTTGCTGTCATCATCTCATACTGCTCATTATGGGGTCGTACTTCGATCCATATGTTAACTTAAAGGAATTATATAGTGGCAAGGTACCAAGATCATTAAAACTTTTTACAAGCATTTAATTACCTTGATGGGTTGATGATATATAGGATTGAAAATTTACTAAGCGACGTATGGGCAACTCTCAGTGAATTCAGATGTCCGAACTACTCCCAGGCACCTTGAGTAGATTTTGACCACTCGGGGCGCCCGAGAGTGGTCCGAGTGCCCGAATTCACTGATTATATATATAGAGAGAGAGAATTGATCTGCTGCGCGCCCGCACAGTGCGCGACTGTGCGCGCGCGCAGCAAATCACGCGTTTTCTTTTTTTTTCTTTTTTTAATTAAAAAATCAATTAAAAAAATTAACAATTCCTTATATAAATTCCTAATGTATTAATATATCCCCTAAACACATTACAATACTCGATAAATACTTAAATTAATTTTATTTTAATTTTTTTTAAAACCAAACATTATAACCTAATTGGAAAGCCTAAACCCTATAAGTAAAATCTAAAAAAAAAAACCTAGCTTTAACACTATAACCCAAAGCCTGAACCCTAAAAATAAAATTTTAAGAAAATGTTTAATTTTTTAATTCAAAATTTTTTTTTAAAAAAAGAAAAACACGTGATATCCTGCGCGCACACAGTCGCGCACTGTGCGGCGCGCAGGATATCAAAATCGTGTATATATATATATATATATATAGTTATCTTAAAAGAGTTTGAATTAAGCTCGTTTAATTTTTAAACGAGTTTTTTTTTTAGCTGAGTTCAAAACGAAATCGAGCTATTTAATTTTATTATGAGCCGAACTCGAGCTTAAGAGCTAAAGTTCGAATCGAACTAGAGTCGAGCTTGGGCTTAAGGATAACGAATCGAGCCTGAGCTTGAGTCTCTTACTGTTCGACTCAGCTCGGCTTGTTTACAACCCTACGCATCCCCACCGAAAACATGAATGAACACTTTGTGCGTGTACGATATGGTTTTCAACAACGACACAGTGACAAAAGATGACTACGCTCGCCCTCAGTGTTTCATCAATCCATCTCAGGGTCAACACGGAGGAGGTAAGTCACGGATGACTACTAGCCTTGGAATAATAACTGACGCATAAGAGAAACATTTACCTCGGCTATCCTGAGATTCAAACCCTAGATCTCATGGTGATAACACCTCATGTACTAACCACTAGACCGTCCCGAGAGAACTAGTGGTGATGTCGCACATGGACATCCACAAGTAGGTTGATGTCGAAGGCGATGTCAAAGGCATCAAGTAGGAGCTCATCGAGTTCCTGCTTTGTGTGAGTCTTGAGGACATCTCGGATCTCGTCGGAGTGATAGGGGAGGAGGGGCAGTTCTCCTCCCCTTCGATAGTGCCGCCTGAGAGGGACGAATTCTCATCTTCGGCGGGATTCTTCTTTAGCCACAAAGACGACGCCGGCCATCCGTTTCAGTTGGAAAATCTTACACAGGTTTAATGGGCTATAGTTTTTTTTTTCCCCTCTTCCATATGCAAGTTTATTTTAACTTTATAATTTGGTTGTTAAATCATAATTTTATTGTAGTGTCCAGATACTCCTCGATGGAATGGAAGGTTAGCCGTTCTCAAAGTTAAGTTTGATAGTGAGCCATTCACAAAAGCCTTCCTGTACGCAATGGAAGGCTGACCGTGAGTTGTCCGATATAAGATTTTAACTGGTATAATGATAAAATATTTACATGACAAATTAGAATTTGAATTCCAAATGAATCGGATTCTGGAAGTCGATCTCTGAAGTGCGCTTTACCTTCTTAAGTTTTATAATTACAAAAATAATATGCACGTACTATCACAAGTTTTATTATATAAGCGCATTTTTACAATTATAAAAAAAACATATATTAAGTAATAAAGTTTATCAATATAATAACAATAATTAAAGTGGTTACTAATGCTTGTTGCTGAGCTCTAATCCATGACAAACTATGAATCATATTGATAGTTCAATGAATGCGCACTTTCTAAATTTAATAATAATTGAAAATAATATATAATTAAGACAATATTTTGATACCTAAATTGGTCTTACTCTTAACTTCTAAGCCAAGCCTTCAACAAACAACTATATGGAATTCACTAACAACTTAAATTATAGTTTTTTTTAAAGTGTACAATTCGATTCACCAAAGTTAAATAAATAATTTGGTGACTAAAATTAAACTAATTTACGCCACAATAATTTAGCAAACTCGATAACAATTAATTTGAAAATATAAAAATTATTTTTTTAAAAAAAAGAATTGGGTAATCAAAATAAATACAGCCCAACACGGCCCACAAAATTAATCCTCCGAATCTCCGATTGTTCTAAGTTACCCGACATACGTAGCCGTCTCCGCGACTTTCCCCTTCAGTTTTATTTTTGGCTTCGTCTCGTAAAATCCCTAAAGATTTCCCAAACTTGAAAAAGACAAACTTGGCTCAGTCTTCTCCCTCTCGCTCTTCCTTTACCTCTCCCCTCTCGCCTCCCTCGTCGTCGATCCGAGGGGAGCGCCCGGCGATTCGGAACCATAACCCTAACCCTAATCATTGTTCGCGGGGCTTAGCCATGGCGGCGCAGTCGGTCAACAACCTTTACGAAACGGCTTCGCAGCCGGACACCGGCGGCGACGCGTACACTTTCCTCGAGTTCAACACCCAGGACGACTTCGACGACTACCCGGAGTTCCAGGAGCTCTCGCAGCCCTCCCGATCCCCCGCTTGGCCCCATCCCCCACCGCCGCCCGAGCCCGTGCCGGAGTCCCCCGCATCCGATCTGCAGACTCCCGAGTCCACCGCCCTGTCGCCTTCCGCATCGACGCCCCTCGGCGGTCCTTCCTCGTCCTCCAAGGCCAGGGGGGCCGCTGGCGGCCAGGCGGCTGCCCCGGCGGTTGATACCCTGGCGGCTGGGCTGAGCGGGCTCAACTTTGAGGAGACTGGGGATGAGGGTTACGAGTTTGGCAAGGGCAATTTTACGGAGCACGCGTGCCGTTATTGTGGGGTGCAGAATCCGGCGTGTGTCGTTAGGTGCAACATTCCGACGTGCAGGAAGTGGTTCTGTAACTCGCGGGGGAACACATCGGGTTCTCATATCGTGAATCATCTGGTAGGTGCTCGGATATTAATGCTTATATTTCTTTCCATATTTCAATATGGGAAAATCATAAAAGTTATAAAATTGATACCGACTGCAATTTTCTATATATTTTACTTGAATTATTCTCCAACTCTTCTCAAATGATACTCAATTTAACCTTTTACTTGAATATTTTTCTGTTTTTTTTTTGGGAAAACACAAGGGCGTACTTGTTAAGTCCGTCTACGTTATAATAGTCTAATTCTAGGTGTTCACCCCCTCTTTTGATAATATACTTTGTTTTGTTGGAAACATATATTATGCAGTTCTATCAAAAAATTTTAAGTTTATTGACCCCTCATGTAAGCGAAATTTGGGAGAAAGAACAGTTTTTCCCCATTGTTAATTTTTCTGTTCAGTCATCTGTTTCAATTTTCATCTGTCACATTCCGTAGTTTGTTTATCACACTACGTCTGATATTGAAGTATAATTCACCAGTCATCTTGGTATACTGCTTTATGCTACAAATCATTACAATTAAAGGTGGTATTTACAGCATACGTTAGAGTATTTTTTTGATTTATACAACATACATTCGGACGATGGTCGAGAAACTGCATTTATTTATTTTGTTAGAGCTGCTATTGTAGAGTGGGATGCCATTACAAAATATTGCATTACTGGTTCATGGGTTGATATTTACTTCTTGTATATCAATTGATTTTAGGTGCGAGCAAAGCACAAGGAAGTTTGTCTCCACAAGGACAGTCCACTAGGAGAGACTATTCTTGAATGCTATAATTGTGGTTGCCGGAATGTTTTTCTTCTTGGATTTATTTCTGCTACGACAGAAAGTGTCGTCGTTCTCTTGTGCAGAGAACCTTGTTTGAATGTCAATGCATTAAAGGACATGAATTGGGATCTTAGTCAATGGTGTCCACTCATTGATGATAGATGTTTCCTACCATGGCTTGTTAAGGTTTGGTACTTTCACTTACATTTTGTAGCTGTTCTGCATGTCCATATCACTTACTCTGGTTTGTTTTACAGGTACCTTCAGAACAAGAACAACTGAGAGCACGGCAAATAAGTGCTCAGCAAATTAACAAACTTGAAGAGCTATGGAAGACCAATCCTGATGCTTCTTTAGAAGATCTTGAGAAGCCTGGAGTTGATGATGAACCACAACCTGTTTCATTGAAGTATGAAGATGCATATCAGGTTAGTTTCTGTCCAGAGGTTGATTCTTCAATGAGATTTCTTTGGCTTTATCTGTTTTTAGGGTCTCAATAATCACTAGGGGTCTATTGCATGTACTTTTCTTATGTGATATTTTTTTCTTTCTGTTTTACAGTACCAAAATGTATTTGCTCCACTGATAAAGCTTGAAGCTGACTATGATAAGGTATGTGTAGTTTCATTCTTGCCATTGTTTGTGCTGTTTAAATTGTTTGATTAAATCAAATGAATGAACACACATGCCACAAGTGATTATAATGACGAGTTTCTGTTTGTCCTGGCCTACTTGCCATTTTTATTGCACAATCTTAATATGCAGGCCAATTTAACTTAAGTTAGAAGAACTTCTGGAATATATCATATATCTATTTTTCTATGCACATAGCCATACCCAATGATAAGGTTTATGTAATTAATATATGCAGATCACAATTTTACTTTTAGTTGTTTCTCATGATCATCCTCAAGATGTGTTAGTTCCAAGTTTTAATTGTTTCTCCAATTTTTAACAAATATGTTCACTTATAGTTTGACTATATTAATGACTAACAATGTTTACCTTTGTGTAGATGATGAAAGAGTCACAGAGTAAAGACAATGTCAGTGTACGCTGGGATGTCGGCCTTAATAAAAAGCGTGTAGCCTACTTTGTCTTTCCTAAGGTTGTCTCAGCTTTATTTTATATTTTAATTGATATAATTTGTTTTGATTATCATTTACTTTGTTTTACTGAATCTTTGATGACGTTATCATAGGAAGATAATGAACTCAGACTTGTTCCTGGAGATGAGTTACGTCTGCGATACTCCGGTGACACAGCTCATCCTGCATGGCAATCTGTTGGACATGTGGTATGCTAGTAAATTGTATATATGGATTAAGAAGTAGATGGTGTTACATGAATTCAAGTTCTTATTGTTAGTGCCCAAATTCATTAGCTCAAATGAAACCATTTCTATCTCTATTAATCACTCATTCAAAACTGTTTCAGATTTTATGTTTTCTATTTAGATTAAGCTTACCCCCTATAGTTGGGACTATCACAGCTTCTTTTTGTTTTATGTAGATTAAGCTAACTGCACAAGAAGAGGTTGCACTTGAACTTCGTGCAAGCCAGGTTATACCAAATTACCTTTGTATATGATTCTTGTTTGCTTGAGAAACATGCTAATACCATCTTATTATTGCTAGGGAGTCCCTGTGGATCTGAGTCATGGCTTTAGTGTGGACTTTGTCTGGAAAAGTACTAGCTTTGACCGAATGCAAGGTGCTATGAAGACTTTTGCAGTGGATGAAACCAGTGTTAGTGGGTAAGTTGCATCTTTAGTGAATGTTATGAGTTATTCTATTGTATCTCATGTTATTGGTGTTGCAACTTGTGCCTCAATACTCTGCAAAAGGTCGTCCATGAATTACCTGTGCAACTACTTATTTATCCAAAAATGTTAAGTAAGATGTAATTCTCTGATGTTTTTTCTGCCTGCAAAGGTGTTTTCAACCTTTTTCATCCCTTTTTCTGGATTAGAACATGTATTTTGAGTTTGAATATATCACAACCTTATTAAGAGGCAGTTAACTGAAAATTATCTATTTCCTTGTTATGAAGATACATATATCATCACCTTTTGGGCCATGAAGTTGAACAACAAATAGTTCGAAATACTCTACCTCGCCGGTTTGGTGCTCCTGGGCTTCCTGAACTAAATGCATCCCAGGTTTCAACTACCATTTTCTTCATTTATCAATCCAAATGAACTTCAACTTTTGTAATGTATATTTGCACTTATTTGTTGGCATTTGTACTTAATGTGATTGGAAGACTATAATGTTGGTTCGAATTGCAATTATCTGCAATATTCTCTTGTTTGCTTTTCACATATGTATGACAAGAAGTGATCCTGACCAGGGATGGACAAAGATATTTTGAATGAAGGAAATGGACAAGGAAATCGTGACCTGTAGTATATATGTTCTTTTGTGTGCTATACCACGTGCCAAAATCTTGTTCTGTGCTGCCTGCCCATTTAGAGACTCTTTCTGCTGTCCTTGATGTTGAATTAGCGGCAGAAGCCAAAGCTAGTGATGAATGTTATGGCTTTTAGTAAGTTCTTTCCCATAACATCTTTGTTAAAGGGATATCTTCAGTATGGCGATGAAAGTGATGAGCAAGTGGAGGGGTATATGATCTTTGCTTGATAAATTGATGCTAGAGAACTCAACACTGGCTGGTGAAAAGTTGATGAGGTTGGAAGCTTCAACTGAGGGAGAAAATGCAAAATTGATGGTAGAATTTTCAATAATCTTCATCCGTCTCTTTTTTTCTTCTTTCACTTCCTCCTCCACTTAACGAATGCTGATCAACACTACTTCATACTGACAAACATTGTGTTAGTTGGCACTGATACCTTCTATATCTATCTCATCCTGGCTAGCAACTGAGATATTAGCTAGGATTTTTTTTAAAACCTTACTCTGATTGAGGGGTCGATTGATACACTCCACGAGTTCTAAAATGAACTGCATGCTTGCTGATTTTACAGGTTATATGACTCAGCTAGATAGGAGGACACTGATTTTTCTATTGCATTGGTGCCTGTTATTAGATTTGGTTTCTTCATTTTTCATTGCAATCTGTGCTGAGATGCTTTTGTGTTTTCCGTCAATTTTTGTTCAATTGCTTTCTTTCTTTCTTGGGCAGGTTTTTGCTGTTAAGAGTGTCCTTCAGAAACCAATAAGTTTGATACAGGGCCCACCTGGTACAGGAAAGACTGTCACATCTGCTGCAATTGTATATCACATGGCTAAACAAGGACAAGGACAGGTAAGAGAGTATGTTTAATAACATATTGTATGTGCATTGTGCAAATCTATAGTTCATTTGTTTCAGGTCTTAGTATGTGCTCCAAGCAATGTTGCTGTTGACCAGCTGGCGGATAAGATAAGTTCCACAGGTTTGAAGGTAAGAAAATCTATTTTTCATGAACCTTTTTTGAACAGATTAGTCTTTAGTATCTCCAGGAATATTTAGTTTGATTTTCTTTACATGTTTTAACAAGTATATCATTGTAAATTGCTGCTCTACTGTGTACCTGTCTATCTTACAATCCTTAGAATTGGTTCTTTATCTCTAGGCCGCATGGGTCATATTAAAGGGATCGGGCTTAACAAAAAGATTAATATGTGTGATTCTGTTATATGACACCACTTTCTTAATAAGTTTTTTTGGGTTTTTCTGGATTTGGACTATATATTAGTTATGTTTTATGGTTATGAAGATGGATGTATTTTTATTAGGAGATTATTGTGATATTTCTGTCCAATATGCTATATGGAACAAATATGGGTGGGATTTATGCAATTGTGTTTTCTTTGGGGATTTAGTTTTGACAAGTATATCATTGTAATTGCTGCTCTACTGTGTACCTGTCCAGCTTACAATCCTTAATATTGGTTCTTTATCTCTAGGCCGCATGGGTCATATTAAAGGTATCGGGCTTAACAAAAAGATTAATATGTGTGATTCTGTTATATGACACCACTTTCTTAATATGTTTTTTGGTTTTTCTGGATTTGGACTTTATATTGGTTATGTTTTATGGTTATGAAGATGGATGTATTTTTATTAGGAGATTATTGTGATATTTCTGTGCAATATGCTATATGGAACAAATATGGGTGGGATTTATACAATTGTGTTTTCTTTGGGGATTTAGTTTTGCAGAATATCTTATAAACTTTTCATAAGTAATCACAATCGGACCCTTTTTCGTATCTAGCATTGTGAAAGAAAATATGTGAAGTATTTTAAAACATAATTTGCATGATGCACCATGTATTGATGAAGGGGAGCCTTGGCGCAACGGTAAAGTTGTTTTGTGACCATGGGTTTGAATCTTAGAAACAACCTCTTGTAAAAAGCAGGTTGCGTACAATGGATCATTCCCCGGGACCCCATATGACGGGAGTTTTGTGCATCAGATTGCCCTTTTACCATGTATTGATCTTTTATGTCTCTTCAACATGTGCCTTCCTCATATTTCATGGGCATATGCTGTCATTGTAGTATGGCAGCTCCTTTTGCGGAGTGTTGTATTATAGTCAATTTATTTAATTGATCACTTTTGGATATGACAAAATACTAGTGATTGATATTGATTGAAAATTTCAGGTGTATATAAACACCCATTCCATTTTACATATTTGGATGTGTCACATGAGAGTGGTTACTACTTGGGAAGGGAAAGATGAGGGCATTTTCTTAAGAAACTAAAACACGGACACCTCATTTTTTCTTTTTAGTACCATTAGACTAGTTATATTCCCATGTGTTATGCATGTTCTACGCGAAGTGTGTTAAGTATGTTAAGGAGCATTTTTGTTTGTTATGGGTACTGGATTTATGAATCATATTATACTCCTGGAACTGCTCAGGTTGTCAGGCTCTGTGCTAAATCAAGAGAAGCTGTTATGTCTCCTGTTGAGCATCTAACACTTCACTACCAGGTATGTTGGAAGGGCAGATCTCTTAGCGGCTTGTTCATTTTACATAAATTATTCTCCTGATCAATTTTTGTTGTTGTCTTTTTCGACATTGGGTGCTATGATAAATCATAGTCAACGAAAAATCCTTTATTGGTCAATGGAAAATATGACCAATTAGGGGAAAATGACTTCCTCTGAAAACAAGTGGAAGCCATTTTCTCCCACCTGTCAGGTCCTTAACCCTTCATCTGTATCTGCAAGCCCCCCATCCACCTTTGTCTCTTGTCCACAAGCCTTCCACCCTCATCGTTGAGCCCTCTTCCCTCATCTGGGAAACTTCCTACACTCTCTGGCCTTGTTTGTGAACCTCCTTTTGTTTTTCACCCCTTGTTGGTGAGCCACCTTTTTACCCAGTACCTACACATTTATCAGCGAATCTCTGTCCTTGGTTTTGTGTCGTCTGCCTTCATCCATGAGTCCCCCTCTGCCCTTTGTCATAGAAGAGGGAAAAATATATCCCCCTTCACCGAACATAGAAAATAATTGTGTTTCCCTATACAAATTTTACTAACAAATACACATATAAATCATTTTATGTGAAATAAAGAAACCCTTTTGTTCTTACAGTCATTGCTAGATTCTTCAAATCTTAACATGGGTAGAATATAATGTCTTAGGTACGCCATCTTGATACATCTGAAAAAAGTGAACTTCATAAGCTTCAGCTGTTAAAAGATGAACAAGGTATGTAGTAGTTTTCTTTTCATGGAGTGTTTTGTGATGGTGAATTTCTTATTTTAATATTTAGTCATCTCTTTCTTTGCAATTTTCTCTTTTAAAAATCTAGTGTTCAAGAAGGGCTGTGTTTTCAAACACACTCCATTTGAATGAACTATGATTCATCATAGAGAAATTTGATATTCCAAATTTTAATTAAGAAGAAGCCTCATTACATAACCACCACTGAATCACTGTAATATATGAATTTAGAACTTGTCCCTCTATTTTTATTTAGCTTTCTCATTCCAAGTTTATTCTTTTGAAGTTTTATCATCTTTTGAAAGGGCATAATTCTTGCACTATTCCTTGATATATTAGAGTTTTTATACTTAATTTATTCTTCAACATTTCTGGTATTTAGGGTTGCTTTTCAAGACTGATTGTGATTACTAAGTATTTAAATTTTGTCTCACTGCGATTGTGTGCTATAATTTTACAGGTGAATTATCAAGCAGTGATGAGAAGAAATTTAAAGCACTAAAACGGGCTACTGAAAGAGAGATATTGCAAAGTGCTGATGTTATTTGTTGTACATGTGTTGGTGCTGGAGATCCCCGCCTTGAAAATTTCAGATTCCGCCAGGTGAAATGTTTTTTTCTTCACACTAGAATTTAGATATATACTTAATGTAATTGGTATGACGTAGCCTTCAGTTATTGACATTATTTTATTTCTATTTTCCCTTCATGTACCTCCATCTTAATATTAACTTCTTTTTATTTGTTTGTTTAAGGTTCTTATTGATGAATCTACACAGGCAACAGAGCCTGAGTGTCTTATTCCGTTAGTTTTAGGTGTTAAACAGGTAGCTAAATTCAGAAGCCTTCTTTTGTCTTCCTTGATCTTTATATGATCTTATTTGCTGAAGAGCCTTTCTTTTCCTGCAATAGGTTGTTCTTGTTGGAGACCATTGCCAGCTTGGTCCAGTTATTATGTGCAAGAAGGCAGCTCGTGCTGGATTGGCACAGTCTCTCTTTGAGCGGCTTGTTCTTCTTGGACACAAACCATTTAGGTTGCAGGTGATTTTCATTTATATGTTAATCTTTATTCACACAAGGTAGTAACTTCTAAAGTTATGTTGGTCAGGGAGCTTTTTGCTGAAATTGTTTCACTTGCTTTATTCAATATGTTTTATTAATAGCATGTATTATCAAAGACTATTTTCATGGTTTAGAATTAAGTTTCTTGCAAAGATCTTGCAGTATAGAAACCGTACATAGTATTGATGGTTATCACATATTATTCTCATAAATGAAAGTTAAAGCATTGATGGCAGCGGAATTTAATCACTAGAATTAAGTTTCTTGCAAAGATCTTGCGGTATAGAAACCATGCCTTCTATTGATGGTTGATCACATATTATTCTCATAAAGCATTGATGGCAGGGGAATTTAATTATTGAATTTTGCATCCCGGCTTTTATATTTACTACTGTTCTATGACATACTTTGGACAGTAGACAAAAATCTTATGTAGGCTTATTTTGTATTGTATTAAATGCACACGTTGGCTAGGAACTGATATTTTTAACAAATTTTCTACAGCATAGAAATTAATTCTTTTGCCAATCTTTCTTTAAGTTCCTTTTATTTAAGAGAGTTAAAATCATGGCATAATTTTTTTTCACGTTCATTATTTTTTTTGGCTATATTAACCTTTTCACAACTTTTCTGTGATTTAAAAGACAAAATGATAACATAAATTTGCAACAGATTTACCTTTTGCGATCACAGACATGTACTGATCATCTTCTGAAAATTACAAAAATTTGCAAATTTCATCAATAACTAACAAAAAAAAAAGAGTTTCTGGATCAATGGTTGAAAATTAATATTTTTCATGCCAGATGTTTTTTCAAATTTGTCTTATGATTGCTTTGCATGATTAAATTGCAGGTTCAATACAGAATGCACCCTTGCCTCTCTGAATTCCCTTCTAATAGCTTTTATGAAGGCACACTTCAGAATGGAGTGACAATCAATGAGAGGCAATCGACTGGCATCGATTTTCCTTGGCCGGTTCCCAACCGTCCTATGTTCTTCTATGTGCAGGTGTCATACATATGCAACTAACTATTTTAATTCATCCATTTACATAAAAATTATATATGTGTGTATGTGTGTATATGTATCTGTACTAGCTAATTGAATTACCTATTTGTCTATTTTGGAAAATTAATCGATTGTCTGTTATCTTTATATGTATGCTAAGATGTTCTTTATTTAGATGGGACAAGAGGAAATTAGTTCAAGTGGCACATCTTATCTCAATAGAACTGAGGCTGCAAACGTGGAAAAAATTGTCACTACATTCCTAAGAAGTGGTGTCATACCTAGTCAGGTACTCCTATTCATAACTTGAAAAAAAGTCTTATCTGCTCTGACTTTTGGCTGAATGATGCAGATAGGAGTTATCACTCCATATGAAGGACAACGGGCATATATTGTGAATTACATGTCAAGGAATGGTGCACTTAGACAACAACTTTACAAGGAAATTGAGGTTGGTGCCAATCGTATTTAATCAAATAGGCTGTTGTTTTGTTTCATTGTTCTTTATAACAAATTTAAGTCTTGCAGGTTGCAAGTGTTGACTCCTTCCAAGGCAGAGAGAAGGATTACATCATTCTGTCTTGTGTGAGAAGCAATGAGCATCAGGTATGTCTTTTTCTGCTTTTAATTAATGGACTTTCTCTTAGTAGTTTAACATGCTTTCTTGAGGCAATTGATAAATTCCCTGCAGATTATGCATTATAAAAGGGATTAAACTATATTAGACCTCTTTAAGAGAGGGTACTGGTTTCACTCAAATTGTAACCAAACTATTGTTAGGGATAAGGGTGATAGGTTCCATCATTGTTATATTGTCCTCAGCGACAATATCAATTGTAAATGATCCACTTTTACTTTAAGGAAGAATCATAGTTGTCAAAAGCGCGAAGCGCAAGATAGTGCTCAAGGGTCTTGGGGCTTAAAGTGCAAAGCACAATGCGAAGCGCACGCTTTACGGAAAAACCCTAATAAATAAAAGTACTAATATATCAATTAAAAGTCTTTGAAAATGTCTTTGAAAATCTAAATGACTATAAATAAAATATTCTTTGATAAAGCGGTAGATTATTAAAAAAATTAAAAATAAATCAAAAGTCTTTGAAAATGTAATAGATGAAATATCAAAATAATCTTTTTCATCTTTATTGTCCAAATCTATGTCACCAGTTCCATCACTTAATTTGTTTCCATCAATATCTTCTTCATCAGTTTCATCGTCAAGGTTAATCTCTTCTTCATTAACAAGACTAGTTTGAGCCGAAGATTGCTTTCTTTTGTAGATGTAGATGATGATGCCCCTTTTGAAGAAGACGCATTTCGAGGTCAAAAGTCATATATACTTTCACCAACTCCAGATGCCCGATCTTCACCTTCATAGACAAATCATTATGATTGTCATCCAATTTTCCAACAACCATTCATTACTATTATCTATCCTTGATAAAGTAATAGGATCAATCTTATTTCGCATTTCATATCTTCTCCTTAAAGCTCTATTGTACTTGATATATATCAAATCATTCCATTGTTGTTGAGACAATCTATTTCTTTTCTTATAATGTATCTACAAAAAAAAATTAAAAAGTAAAACAAGTTAAGCCCACAATATAAATTTTAATATATATTAAAAATTCTAACTTGCATGTTCAAAAATACTTCAATTACGTTCACAGTTTGAAGAAGAGAGTGTGAGGTTTAAAGTCTTCATTGCAAATATTTTTAATTCAGGTGTTGATGCACCATAAGAAGACTACCAAGCAGCTTGAAACACAAAAACATATAAGATTAACTTTATTACTGGAATATTGATAATGCATAATATATTATTTATGAATTTACGTGGTGATTTTGAAGTTCTTTGTCTGAAAGCCATTTGCAAACCAAAAGTCCTGCTTTCTTGTATTTTTCCAATTGATTCGTGATCTTATCCTGTAAATCCTCACCTCTCACCAATCTAGACATGCACTTGTACAAATCCTCCATCACTTCTATATCATTTTCCATGTCAAGGTTTGAGTAAAAACACTTTGGATTCAAGAAATATCTAGCTGCATGCAAAGGTCGATGTAGTTAAACATTTCATCTTTTGTCAATGAATTCAAAAATGCTATGATATTTTTCTTCCTTATTGTTAAATGACGCAGCAATAGCTTCTTGGGCTCTGTCCATTGACTCATAAATATAACCCATAGGAGACCTTTTTTCACCGTCTACCATCTGCAATACTTTTATTAATGGACCACTAACTTTTGATGCAAAAATCATATCTTTCCAAAAAGAAGGCATCAATATCACTTTTGCTACACGCTTTCTTGCAACATCTTTAGAAAATCGACTATTTGCCCACTTTTCAGATGTAAATATTTTTCTCAGATTTGCTTGTACGTGAAATCACTTTAAAGTAAAAAAAAGTAGTTGCGAAACGTGTCTTTGCAATTCTTACCATGTTTCTCTATTTGTCATACTCAATACTTATGGTATGTTATAAATATAACCATTCGCCATCAACGCCCGTTCATGTATTTTTTTGAGATGTGGAATTTTGAATATATCATCGAGCAACAAATCTAAACAATGAGCTGCACAAGAGTCCCATACAAGTGTGGAAATCGGTTTTTCAAAAGATGACCTGAAAAAAATAAAATTTAGTCAAAAAAATTAAAAACATGATCCAATTCTTAATTTGAAAGTAAAATAAATTTAAAATATTACTTGCACTGACATTGCAACTTGCATTATCTGTTACAACTTAAACCATATTTTTTTCTCCAATGTGATACACAAATTTAGAAAGTAACTTAAACAACTTGTCAGCTGTGTGAGAGTAGCCTGAAGCATCAACTAATTCAACAAATACGCTTCTCTTAGGACTATTTACTAAGAAATTTCTAAGAGTCATGCCCTTTTTTCCCGTCCACTCATCTGCCATGATTGTGCACCCAAACTTTGCATGATCTTCATGGGTTTCAGAAGTGAGTTCGTATTTGTCAACTCCTTTAAATACTTAACCATGACTTCATGATATGATGGAGGCTTCATCCCTGATCCAAATTGCCCATTAGCTTTAATACAAGACTCAAAAGAATCATATTTAACGGCATTGAAAGGAAGTCTAACATCATACATCCATTTAGCAAATTTCTCAATTGCAATATCCCCTAACTTCTTTTTATTTTCGTCAAATTGTCCATTATTTTTTGCACGTCTTTATTTAACAATTTTATCGACATCTTTCATAAAATAAAGATTAATAGGTTCAGTTTGTTTACACTTTTTGCCTTGGACCGTAGGATGAATGCTTGGATCGGATTCTTGTTTGACATGCTCGAGACATTTTGGACAAGCTTTTGCATTTCTATTGCGCCCAACTAAATGTAGCTTGTATCGATAAATTTCACCATTTGTTACTTTACCGCAAAAAATACAACCGACTATATTTGGATTTTTAGGATCCAAACATGTTGCATAACTCCAAGCAATATCCTTTCGAGTTGATGGAATCGTTGGATTTGACATGATTAAGATTTAAGATCACTGAAATGAATAAATAAAAAAATATAAAATAGTAAAAGTGTTAAACAAGATTATTAGAATGACAGAATATAAATTTAATCTATATGAATTAATAAAATTTATTATTTAAAAAATTTATTGTTAAATATAAAATTATGGATTTAATAAAATTTATTAGAATTTTTTTAATTTATATTTAAATTATAAATAAAAATCTTATTTATATGAATTAATAAAATATTTTAGAATTTTTAAATTTTAATTATAAATTATTAAAATATAAATATGATTTATAGGAATTAATAATATTTATTTGATTTTTTAATTTTAAATATAAAATTGTAAAAAAATATATTATTTAATAAAATTTATTAGAATTTTTTTAAAAATTATTATAATATAATTACATTTATATGAATTAATAATATTTATTAGATTTTGTTATTTTAAATATAAATTATTAGAATATAAGAATGATTTATATGAATTAATAATATTTATTAGATTTTTTTAATTTTAAACATGAAATTATGAGAAATCAGAATATATAGAATTAATAATATTTATTAAAAATATTTTAAATATAAAATTAGAATTAATAAAATTTATTAAAAAATAATTTTAAATATATATTTTTATATATTTTATTGGGGTTATTTAATTAGGATTTATAAAAGTCTATTTGAATTATCCATATTTAAGTGAGGAATTGCTTGAATAATTAATTCATTATAAATTCGAAAAAAAACAAAGCCACGGGCCGCATTCATCGCGACGCGTCCGGCGTCACCGGACGAGTCCAGCTGCGTCGGTTGTGTCAAGATGCTCGCGGCAGTCGGCAATGCCGAGGGCATCGCGACGTGTCCAGTGCTTTCGGACGTGTCCCAAAGGCCACGACGCTTCCGGCGTCACTGATGCCAAAAAAAAAATAACCAGAAAGAAAATGCAAAAATATAAATCTTACTGATAGAGACGCGTCGAGAGGCACGAGGGGCAGATGATCAGGCGGTGAACATGAATCACAGTATTGATTAGGGCTTTGAAAAAAAAAGTAACTTAGCTGTGCCTCGAAGCGTAGCAAAACGAGCGCTTCCGAGACCTTGTGCACTTCTGAGGTCTCGGAAGCGCAAGGCTGGCGCATTGTTGTGCTTAAGCGTGCACTTCATGCGCTTTTGACAACTATGGGAAGGATAGTTCATACCATGCCTCAATCATCAACCATATGGGCGGACATCCATCATAGATGTACTTGTTTTTGTAAGCACTTGACATTTTAAGGCTGCAAGGACTTTTACTGCATGAGATCCTATAGTCCTAACGAGAGCATGCATTTTAAATTTTACAGTTTTCTTTCTTTCTTGTATATGATGAGCTGTTAAAATGCATGGACAACATCACCAATTCGAGAGTAAGTTGATTAGTATAAGCATATTGTGCTTCTTTAAGTATGATGAGGTGCTTTCCTTTTGTCTGCTGGAAATTATTGCTGTTTGGCAATAAAGCAGATAAAAAATATTCATCATCGACTATTATAAGCTACTGACTATGTCATCTATTAAGTATGCTACGTGAGAAAGTTACATAGTTGTTCTGAACAGAATAATATATATTGGAAGAAATGATATGTTGATAAAGTAAGCATGGCTGCACTGATCTTTTTTTGCCTATAATATTATATTATGACCAGTTCTCTTCCTTTTTAGTTTTTTTTTTTGGAGAATTCACATGGAATATAAAATGTTTTAGCTCTTCAGCATTGAAATTTTATCATTTAACCTATTTTTATTTTTTTTAAAGTTGGCAATGCCATTTATACTTTGTTATTGACTAGACAAATTTTCAGGCTTTGGAACTTACATTTTACTTGTATTCTAGGGTATTGGATTTCTCAATGATCCACGTAGGTTGAATGTTGCATTAACTCGTGCTCGTTATGGCATTGTCATTCTCGGGAATCCCAAGGTTCTAAGTAAACAACCTCTTTGGAATAGTTTGTTAACACATTACAAGGTATGATTTCTGCCTGATTTATCATTTTGTATTGTTACACTGGTTATTATAATTTTGTGTGTTTTATCATGCTCAATATTCTTTTGTTTTGGCTGATCATTTATGTTCTTTTATCATGCTCAATATTGTATTATTAATTTTCTATTGATCATCTACTTTGGGATATTGCACACATTATATGGAGCCTCGTGTTTTCCATTATCTTGGAGCTAGGTGATTCTTATTTATAATCACATGTCTAGGAGCACGAGTGTCTCGTAGAAGGACCACTGAGCAACTTGAAGCAGAGTATGGTGCAGTTTCAAAAGCCAAAAAAGGTTCATTGAGTTTGCACACATATAACTGAATTGTCTTTTCTGTATTTACTTTGTAATAATGTGTTTGTGGCTGGTTTGGTAATGTTGCACAGATTTACAGTAGCAGACTGTATTATGGGGGTGGTCCAGGGATTGTTCACAGCGATAACATTGGTCCTGTTGGTTCATCAGTCCCACTCTCTGACAAGAGAGGTGGGCACAGTAAAGGTATTTTTTTGAGGTTATAACCAGAGCAATTTTTTTTTACACTGACAGTAGTAAACCACATATCCACTGCCTATATCTACTGAATGTTTCTTGCTTTAACTAAGTTAACCAGTAGCAGTATCCCCTATTGGATTTGATGTGCTTTTGATTTTGCATTCGTTTTGATCATGAATACCTAATTTGAATGCTCTAAACCAGGACATTCATTTGTTCCGTTTGGTCCACCAAATGGTAACTCTAAACCTGGCATGCATCCAGCTGGATATCCATTGTCTCGTGTTCCTCTTCCACCTTTTCCCGGAGGTCCTCATTCTCAGCCATATGCTATTCCAACTCGTGGTGCTGTTCATGGACCTGTAGGAGCTATTCCGCAGGTCCCACAGCCTGGTAATAGGGGTTTTGGGGCTGGTCGTGGTAATGCTGGTGGTCCTATTGGGGGTCACCTAGCTCATCAACAAAGTTCCCAGCAGACTTCAAGTGGTATTGGCTCTGTTTTCAACTTCCCTCCATTAGACAACCCAAGCAGTCAGCCCTCTGTTGGGGCTCCAGCATCACAAACTGGATTAATGACACAGGTTTATCTAAAACTTGTATGTATCTTCCATTTAATTGGTTTCCTTTCTCAATGTCTTGTGCTTTGTCGTTATCAGATGCCAGTTCAAGGTCTCAGCCAAACATTCCGTGATGGGCTTTCTATTGGCGGAATGTCCCAGGTACTTGATGCTTATGAATTGTTTGTTTCTTTTGTACTGCTTTATGATGTTGAGCATTTGTGAGTTGCAGGAATTTCTTGCAGATGATTTTAAAAGCCAAGGATCACATGTCGCTTACAACATGGCTGATTTTTCTACACAGGTTGGTCACTCTACCTCTTTTGGTGAACATGACAATTTACATTTGATGCTTTGACAATCAAGTATCTGTTTCATAATAGTTTATTTTATTTATTGTCCATGCTAATTTGATTACATGGGTAACGTGCAATGAAGATGTCAACTGTGTAAATCTTTGCAAGGTATACTGTTTAATTGGTTTATTATGTAGTTGTAACATTGTTTTTTTTTTTGTAGAAATTTCTATAGTTGGAATATGTACGGTACCAAGAAGTGTGATTTTATTAGCAGAATTATGTAACATTGGGAATCTTGGATTTTTTTTTGGTAATGTGTCTAGGAAATATTTAAATTTTGAATCATTATGGAACTAAGAAACTACTGAAATTATCAGTATTTATTAATAATTTGATGACTGAAATGGAACTGCATTTATCCTAAAAATATTGATCATCATTCTTATCAAATAAAATGATTTAAGATGCCTATAAAATGAGTAAAGGAATGGAGTATTTAAAAGTATGATTCTTGATTCTTATCAAAGAAAATGATTTATGATGCCTGTAAAATCAGTAACAGAATGGAGTATTAAAAAAATATGAATCTTGATTCAAGGAATGGCTTAATATGACTTGCGTTGGTTGCTGGTGGTCTATTGATAATGTGCGCCACCATTTGCCACTCTTACAGATTCCTGCTTCATTTAATGTATATATGCTTCATGATATTTTTATTGTATTGTTGATACTTTCACTTGTAGAGTATATTGTCTATATTGCTTTTGTTATAGTCCATTGTTACCGGTATACGAATCTTGAGTATACTTTTTCCCTTTTAATAGGCTTCTCGGAGTGGATATGGTGTTGATTATTCCACTCAAGGACCCCAGACCGGTTTTCCTGGAACCTACATAAACCAGAATACACAACCAGGGTATTCACATTTGGGAACTGGTCATGATTATGTTTTTCAGGTTGATCTATAGCTCTTGACCTTCTATCTGTACGCATGCACGCTGCTCATACACATCCCTGTGTCGCTGTTTCTCATGTGTTGACTAAATTACTGTGAAATTTAGCAGGAGTACATGCCTCATGGATCACAAGGTCTATTTACCCAAGCAGGATTTAATGATCCCTCGCAAGATGAATCTTCTCAGAGCTATTTTGGCGTAGCTGGACCCAGTTCCCTTCAGTCACAGGTTCAATTATGAATTTTAAGTTGGACATTTGAATTCCATTTTTTTTTTCTCTTTGAAAATAACTCTTACCACAATTTTTACCTTTTCTAGCAGGGCCTTCTAAATCCATTATATTCACAGCCCTTCCCTTATTACAATGTTCAAACTCAAACACCGCAGCCTCCGCAGCAGCAAAATCAGAGCTCAACAAACCTGAAGCCACACTACAATGGCTGAGCTGCAGTGGGATTTAGAGAGTGATGGGTTACATTCTTGCACCTGGCTAAAGTGGTTGTGCAGAGACTTGGTTTCATTGTTGCCATGATTGGCTTGATCGTTCCTGGTATTTTCCACATCTCACAATCACACTTAAATGGGCTATATACGATGATACAAGTGGTGTACATATGAAGAATCTTGGATATGGCAGCTTGTGCCAACTTACACAATCAGAGCTGAGGAAAGGATTACCCACATTTTCTTTGTGAAAGTTAAGTTAATTGTTTCAGGGGTTGACCATTTGGAGGTTGCATCTTCTGCTTAAGATGGGTTACAGAGATTCTTGCCTGAAATGAAGGTCATGCTGTTGATCGAGATCCATTGTGCATACCCACCCATTCCTGTCTAGTAGTCGGTGGCAATTGGCAGTTTTCATCGATCTTTTGAGAATCTGTCATCCATTTTATCGTCTCAACACAATTAGATTGTGTATAGCAGTATTTGAAGATGAAGCTTGCGTTTGGATCAAACTCATGTTTTCTCCTGGTTTGGTTTCTTATATCACAAATAAAACCTAGTGCAATTGTGAATGCTTGTTAATACCCCAAACCGTTGTGCTTTATGAACATGTTTGTAGTCGGTTGTTTGCTATTATTTTCTATTTTTTTTTAATCTACTCTAGGCCTTTCTTTTTAGATCCTTTACTATCGATTGGTAAGCTTCTACTACCCTTCATGATATCAGTAGAACCCTTTGAAGAAGTCTTTTTCAAGCTCTTAGATTAGCTTGAAAAGATTTCGAGCATGCTAGATATTTGTTTTGTCTATTACGATTGAGCATGGCTAGATGAGTTAAAAGTATTAATTGAGCTTGATTGCTTTGACCCTGTCGCACCCAACTCGGGTTGGATTATCTGGTACGATCGGGTAAGATCTGAGATGTGTTGTTCCCTGATCCACAGGCTAGACCAGGTACAACTTGGTCCCGAGCTTAATAGTATCGATAGATAAATGGTGGGGAAACATTTTGTAAACCGCAAAGTTGATGAACTATTCTGCAACGGCATACATCGAGGGGCATTAGTGAAATTGTTTCAGTATGAAACATCAAAGCGTATCCCCCATTGCCCTACGCGTCTCTTCGTTGGACAAATATCCGGGCTCACAGAAAATTGTTGGCGTAGCCGGTAGCTTAAACCTTAACATTTATGACTTGAATGCCCATCCACTTCGAGAACTTATGGAGACAGCGATTTAGTCCTGAACCGGCTGACGACGGACAAGGGGTAGTTTGGTAAACTTGGCCACAGAGGCTTGTTTTTTTTTTTTTGGCCCTGCCTGTCCTTCAGATTCCAGTTAAGATCGGGAGCGACCACGAGCGGCGGTCAATTAGGGTTCGTGACGGATTTACAGGCGATCAGAAGGGTGGTTCGAGGGTTTTGATCTCGCAATTAAGGTATGTAAGCTCGGATTTGGAGTCGCTAAATGGTGGGAGATAACCATTTTTGGAGCTTGTTTTCATCTTTTGATCCTGTAACTTCTGGCCCAGATGCCTCCTCGGTCGGCGAAGAAGACGGCGGGGCCGAGAAAGACAGCAACTAGGACGCCCAGGGCGACGTCAAAGGCTCAGACCGAGGCCGAGGTTGTGGAAGAGCCCGTCGAGGCGGAACAGGTCCCTGCTCCCATCGTGGTGGCGAAGGAAGAGGTTAAGGTCAAGGAGATCGCCGTCAGGGACAAGCAATTCGACCTCAATTCCAGCGAGATTGGGCTTGATCCTGTGGAGGCTGAATGTAAGGGATCCCATCTTTTCAGGCATCGGTTTTGCTTTTGTTTGCTTCTAGAACTTTTGAAAATTTCTTTTTGTCAAACCTTGTTACTTTATCTTGATAAATTATTTGGTTGTTTTGGTTCAATGTTGTTCTCAATTTCATTTGGTGCCTAGTCTATTCATCAACCATTTTCGAGTTCATTTTAGAGATTTGCAGGCCTAATCTCGAAATCCTTAAACTCGAATTTGCTGATAATCCACTTTATCTTCCTTTCTACATGTTATTCTAGCTCCTTAGCTATGCTTATTTTGGTTTTTTTTTCCCTTCCATTTCGAAGTACTATTTTTTATTTTCATCATTTCATGTCATACAGTTTAGGAAAAAATAATAGAAAAAAGATTAAGGAAGGAGATTTTGGGTTCATGTCTGGTAGGTCGACAATAGAAGCTATACATCTTCTTAGACAATTAATTGAAAAATATCAGGAGCAAAAATAAGATCTACATATGGTATTCATTGACTTAGAAAAAGTTTATGATAGAGTCTCAAGAGAAATTATATGGAGAATTCTAGAAAAGAGATGTGTTAGCGTAACATATATTGAACTAATTAAGGATATGCACGAGGATATAACTACTAGAGTAAAGACTTCAGACAGAGTAACTGAAGCATTTCCAATAAAGATAGGGTTACATTAAGGATCAACTCTAAGTCCATATCTTTTTATACTAATTATGGATGAACTCACTGTGCACATTCAAGACACAATACGTAGTGCATGTTGTTTGCAGATGATATTATTTTAGTAGATGAAACACGTGAAGGAGTAAATGTTAAACTAGAATCGTGGAGGGAAACACTAGAAGAAAAAAATTTTAAGTTTAGTAGATTAGAGACAGAATATATGGAATTTAAGTTTAACAATAATAGAAGTAATGAAACAATTGTTAAGATAAGAGAAGACGAGTTGCCCGAAACCGAGAGATTTAAATAGTTAGGATCCTTTTTGCAAAACGATGGAAGGATTGAGAGAGATGTCTTACATAGAATACGAGCAGTATGAGTGAAATGGAGGAGAGCATCGAGTGTTTTATGTGACCGTCAAAGTACCTCTTAAACTTAAAGGTAAGTTCTATAAACCCGCAGTTAAACCTGCTATATTATATGGAGCTGAATGTTAGGCTATGACTCGAGCACATGAGCAAAAGATGAGAGTTGTAGAGATGAGGATGTTAAGATTGATGTGTGGTCATACGAGGATGGACAAAATAAGAAATGAGAGCATTATAGAGAAAGTCGGAGTTGCATCTATTGAGGGAAAACTTCGTGAGACACGTTTAAGATAGTACGGACATGTACTTAGACGACCAATAAATGCTCCAGTTAGGCGATGTGAAAATATGATAACATGCATATCAAACGAGGAAGAGGAAGACCAAAAAAAGACTTGATTAGCAATAATAAAATAAGATAAAATTTATTTAAATATATATGATAATATAATAGGAGATCGAATTCAATGACGTAAAAGGATTTATACAGTTGACCCTACCTAGTAGGAAAATTCTTAATTGTCGTTGTAAAATATCTGACATTTTCATGTAAGGATTCCTATATTAGGGTAAATGTCCATGTGATTTACTCTTTTTCATATAGTGTTGCCTTGTTAAGATAATCGTTTCAACCTTTACTTCAATTATTTAAGTAATAGTTAAACAAATAAATCCACAAACTAATGATGACCCTACGCCCTTGAATTGCGATGCAACGGTAAAGCACTTCCATTCTTAATCAAGCATCTACATGTCTATTCTTAATTAGGCGGATATTAATTTTTGGGAATTGAGCTAGTAGGATATTACTGAATATTTAATATATATTAATTATCACCCACACACATTATATATACAATATAATACATAAATATATATAAATTAGTACCTCATACCTATGTATTAGACTTAGTAAGAATGTACCGGATCCATATAATAGTGTAACACAAGAACGACACTCAAGATTGTAATATCAAACTATTGTAACGGACTATATTAAATTGATAAGAACATATACTATATTTGATCTTAGCTAAAAAATAAAGAAAAATATTCTTTCTAACTCGTCAACTTAAGGTATTTATAGAAGATTCTCCTTGGTTTTGTCAATCATAAGATGCCTGACTAAAAGAACTTGTATATTTTTTCGTATAAAAAATCATAAAAAATTACTAATTAATTTTAAATTTATAAGAATATTAATATAATTTAATTTTAGATTTGTAAAGTTCAGTATTCATAGTAAAATAGTAAGATAAATAAAATTAGTTAATTAATAGAATCGACCATTTTCCTTTTCACCCTTTTAATGCGTTTTATTAAAATGCGAGGCTATGATTTCCTAATGTTCTAGCACCAGAATAATATAAAATGTTAGGAATTATTTTACATTTCTTTAATTTTATTCATTATCAATTTTTATTTCTTAATAATAATTAATTGATTTTTCTAAACAATTCCATGTTTTTTGATGTGTGGTATGGAAACAACCCTGTGGAGAACTTGAGTAGGTTTTATACACGGCGATTTGTACTGAACAGCGCAAAGCAAAATTCAGAGTTTTCACGGTGCGAAACGCACGGTAGAAAAAGGGGCGCACCCTTTCCACCGCACAAGAAGAAGCCAGGCTACTTGCTGTTGGCTGTTCGCGCGGAGAGGATCGAAGAAAGGGAAGAGGAGGAACGCCGCCCGCTTCTCGGATCTGCTGCTTTCTGCTCAGATCTCACGCAGGAAGCAAGTTGAGGGGAAGAGAGAAAGGATCGTAGGTATTGGCTCTTGGGTGGTATCCAGAGGGAGGGATTCTGTGCTTTTGGCGCTGGGTTTCGTCAGGCGGAGTACGCGGGTAGGGAGTTTTTACTTTTACAGATCTGTGGCAAAATCGCTGTCCCTTCGTTGCTGTTGAAATTCGTCTTCCTCTGATCTATATTCGCGCGATCATTTGACGGGTGTTCTTTTGTTTGGATGATTGGTGGGAAGATAGATGAGGGTTCTAAACTAAACGTTCTGCGATATTGCTGCTGTTCCACTTCAAATTTGCGAGGCTACCTTTGGATTGCAATTTCAATCCTGTATTACGCCGTGATTTGAGTGACCATGTTGCATGGCCAGTTGAGATCTACGTATTGTCCGTGTTTTGATTACTCCGATAAAATAACACACGGCTGGCGTCGATGCCAAGGCTGTTGCTAAGCTGTGAGGTCGGGATTTAGGGCCTCCGATGGTTCGTGGCTGTGTACTTCAGTTAGGATGATGATGGCTGCAGAGTTCAGCCAAAGTGGTGGAGAGTGTCAAAGGGTCTTAGAGAGGAGTTTCATAATAGATAGAGCAGGTTCAGTCCGTCTTTGTACGTATCCTTTGTCACTGATCATTTGTGCCTATGATGCAAGTTAGATAATAACTTGATATTGTAGTATGTTGGAAATGATGCATCTCATTCTTAAGTTGGAATGGAAACATAATAATGTGGACCAGAAGTCATTGAGATGATAGAATGTGAACTTGTGAAGTAGTTTAGGCTTGAGAATCAGAAGTCATTGAGATGATAATCATGTGTGCACAAGGGTGGCACCTATACATAAACTCTCTTAAGATACTTGGTCAACAACTATTTTCAATAATGTGATAGATAACAAATTCTCTCTGCTTGCCCGTTGGTTAGAATAGATAGTGTCTCTATTCATTGAATTTTTCCCCCTCTCAATTTGCCCACTATGTAGAGGAATTGTTACTTGGTTAGGCAAGTGGATTGAAATTTGGTCAGATAAATGAATATTTGCTGACAATGTAAGTTGGACATCTATGCGATTATTGAGATTTGTTCTTGGAATTTATTCATTATTTTAATGGTTATTAGTTAATGAACTAGAGAAAGGTAGGTTAACACATTATTGGTGTTCTTGTTATGCGGTTATCAATCTATTGATTTTCAGGTGGACAAATACACAACGCAAGGCGGGCCATTCTTTGTATCTTGTTACACATGAGTTGTATGTTATATAATTGGTATATATTAGTTAATCAAGGCCAATTTCTATTTTGTTTGGAATGTCAATTAATAATGCACTATCACTCTTGTTTGTTATTGGTGTTTTTTTATCGTGTTGCATCCAAACCCCACTTGCCAGTTTGCTAACTTATAATTCTTGTTGTCGCTTCAGAATTGCAGGCATTTGCTAGATAGGGGCACCTATAATTATTGAGTACCTACTACCTAGTAAATCAAGTTGGTTGCTTTGTCAAGTCACTGGCTAAATTTGCCAACAAAGTGCGTTGTACAGTAGTATTGAAATTGTAATTTTGCAATTCAGAACTCACAAATGCTTGGTTTTATGTGCTTAGATTTTCCCCTTCTAAATTAACATATTTTCTACTGAGTGACACATTATATGTATTATGTACTGGGAGATAAAGAAACAAAGTACATGCTTACGTTGTGTTTTTGTGATTTAAATTGTTGAAACAATGAAGATTTCAAAAAAATTTACACTGATTTTCCCACTATGGTAAGGTATTGTGAGATTCATTCTGGATTTTGTGCCACTTTGTTGAGTGTGAATAAATTTGTGGAATATAGACTTTCTCGCATTGTATTTTCTTATTATATATGGTTCAGATACTATCTAATCTATGATGGTAAGATACTTGTTAAGATGCTTAACATATTCAGCAAAACTGACCGAAACTTGTTGCTGACAGATATCAATCATTTGAGCTTCTAGTTGTGATAAGGCTTCCATGGCAGCGTCTGAAGAGAATAGCTCTTTGTTTCCAATCTTTATACTTACGATCATGGCAATACCTATAGTGCCTTATACAATCCTCAGGCTGTGTCGTGCTTTTACAAAGAAAACAAAGACTATTCATTGCCAGTGCAACGTATGTTCCCATTCAGGGAAGTACCAAAAATCCATTTTCAAACGTGTATGAGACTCTTCCATGTTGGTCCTACTCAGAAATTTGCTTTGCTCTTTGACATAATGTTATTTTGTGATATTCTGTAGATATCAAACTTTTCAACTTGTAGCAATTTGACACTTTTGCTGCTTTGGGTTGTCATGGGGATCCTGGTTTATTACATCAAACATATAAGCCGCGAGGTATATGATGTCAAATGTTGTTTACTTAGGCTTCTTGTAATTTGACTTTACTTCTAGCAAAATCATCGTCCTATAGCTAATGTAAGCTAGATACATTTTGATGACAATGCAACTTTTTTGTTTATTGTAATTCTTTCTTGGTAGTTATGAGCTATATAACTTTCCAATTTTTATGTCATCAAGTTTGAAGGATAGCATTTACCTATGATGCACTACTAATCACATGTAAATTATAGTTTTTGTGTTGTGTATGGATATAGCATTTAATAACCCATGTTTCGGCAATGACATTTAGCATTCTCTCTCTCTCTTGTTTTATCACATATGATGATTTGGTTGCTTCAGCCTTTTGTGTGCTTCTTTTCAACTAATATCTAGGTAGATTTTTCTTTGTATATGACTATTGTTTGATTTCCATCTTTCTTGATCCATTTTTTACGTGCATTATGTGTTAAGATTTTTCTTGTTATGATAAATAGATGAAAATATTTGAACTCGGTTCTTATTTTGTAAAACCTCTTTTGTATACATGGGGAAGGTAAGTTAGGAGGAGCTATGAGATGCAATTTTCGTTGAGAGAAGTGCATTACAAATGAGTGACATTCTAGTGTATAATGTGCATTTGACATAATTGCTTTCTATGTTATTTACTGATTATGGTTAAAAAAAAATTGGCTTGAAAAATCTTATGCTAAATTCCTCCAATGAAGACTACATGCATTATCTCACTTGCACAACAGCCATGTCTCTGGACTTGGCATTGAAATGGGTGTTCACTAAGAATTCCAACATAATCTTCATCAGTATAAGCTTTATTTTGACTCCCCGTCAGTTTAAACTACTATCCTTTTGAGGAATATTTTTGATGTAATGAATAATTTGTAGTACAAATTGTCAATTATTTTGTTTAGGACTAAGCTATACATGATTTAAGTGATTTACTGTTTAGATTGAATTCTCTTTTATGATGTTGATTCTGTATTTAAACTGTTTTCAGATTCAACCATTTGAACCATTTAGCATTCTGGGATTAGAGCCTGGAGCTTCTGATTCAGAAATAAAGAAAGCATACCGAAGGTTGTCAATTCTGTATCATCCAGATAAAAATCCTGATCCAGGTAGAAGATCTTCTTGTTTGCATGCTGTTTCATGCTATTTTTTAAAATAAGAAACTTGCCAGCATATTTTCTGATTCAAACCCATGCTGCTGTTTCAGAGGCTCATAAATATTTTGTGGATTTCATATCTAAGGCATATCAAGCATTGACTGATGCTATTTCTCGTGAAAATTTTGAGAAATATGGCCACCCAGATGGAAGACAGGTACCTTTACTACTTGCTTATAATGTATTCTAGTTTTTACATACTTGCTTATGTTAGTTTCCATCAGATAATTTTTGGTCACACGATTTGGGTTCTTTTGCTCATTTAAGAACAATCTCAAAAACTGCATTGCTAATTATAGGGTCTTCAAATGGGGATTGCTCTACCTCAGTTCTTACTCAAGTTTGATGGGGCATCTGGTGGTGTACTATTGCTTAGCATTGTTGGAGTTTGTATACTGTTGCCTTTATTGATAGCAGTTATATATCTCTCAAGGTCGGCAAAATATACTGGAAATTATGTTATGCATCAAACTTTGTCCACCTACTACTATTTCATGAAACCTTCTTTGGCTCCAAGGTATACACTGTGAATTGGTAAACTCATATGTTCCATTATTTTCTATTAAGCATCAATAAATATATTGATCTGAACACTTACTGACTATATGCTAGCTCTTGTTACTTGTCATTTTAAATGGCCATGTTTAAAGATATGTCTTTGTGAAATTCTTCAACTTTGAATGCTCGTGTTGAGCTGAACAGCTAAAGTTTCATTTTACATGTGAAGTTTTGGAATAATAAGTTTGTTTCAAATTGGGTTTTGAACAGTGAGCAAAAGACATGGACAAGAATATGGTTGGGTTTACACCAAGAGGGAGTAATGTTTCAAATGAGAATATGGCTCCTTAAATTGAAGTAGGCTGGCTAATACATGGACAAGAATGCTAAATGGATTGTTGGGTTACCAGAAAAAAAATGTTACTATTGGAGAGCAACTCAATATAGCTCCAATATATTAAGAAATTAAAAAAAAAAAGCTGGATACCTGGTGCCAACTATATATATATATATATATATATATATATAAAGAATTAAAATAGGCAGATGATGCAGCTTCCTAATTAGACATGTTGAATGGACTAAAGATGAAGGCCTAAAGGGTAGAGTGATAGAGAACTCTAGTTAGTGTAATTAAAAATGATTGAAAAGATCTAAATGTTACTATCAATTTATTTTTGCACAAAATTCATGGAGGAAACTGTCCTCCAATAGACTACTATGGTGTAACGATGAGATTGAAGTAGATCAGACCAGGTTAGTGTGATAAATATAAATGTTCCATTATGAAATATCAATTCATGCACAAAAACCACACTTGCTGAAGTTACGAGATCCTGGTTATTATCCTTATGTCGCATATGCTGAGCTCTTGTTTCTTCTCATCCTAAATATAAGTACATTAAGTACATCTATGCAAGTTCTCTATCTTAGATAATGTTGCAACTTGCAACACCTTAGATGTGAAATATAATAACACAGATTTCCACTACAGAACATTTTCAAATTTGCATGTTCAGGTACATTGATTTTTAGGATGGAATCCATTTTCAACAATTATTCCAGGTTGATTCATCCTTCTCAACTCAATGTATTCAAACTAAAATGACCAACAGAGACCAAATATCATCCTACTAACAGACTTAATAGATAGCAGTAGTTTTGGCATAACTACTCTTCCCAACATAACCAAATTTTTTAAGTTAACAGATGTATCGATTTAAGTAAATGAAAGGTGGAATTAGATAATATCTTGGTAACTGATTTGCCTTACCCAAAAGTGCAACACTCATTATTAGTTAACCTTCTATCCAAACTTATGACTCACGTATTTGTTTCTATAATTATCATTTGGCTCTAATCAATCAGAAAATTGACAAGGAATTCAAATAAAACATAGAAATGTAGATTCGATTCAATATTTTTCAAATGACTAACCTGACCCAAGAGTGCAAGATGAAAATATTTTTCATGAAATGATTAGATACAGTAGAAGGATATTCAACTGCTAATTTTCAAAAAAAATATCTAATGTTTATTTCCAAATTTTAAAGTAAACATAAGCAGATTTAACTACAAAACAAAATAAAGACTTAGTGCAAGCTTGTGGAGTTACGAGCTGGCTTCACCAGCAATACAAACTGATGGAAAATGGAAAATAAATATCTATTTTCCTATCTTGTTCGCATTTGGTAAATGTAGTTTGAATTCACTGATTCAGCAAAATGAAAACTTAATACCGTCTGATTGGCTGATAATTCAGTAACTAGTCATTTTTCATTCTTCAATCTTCACTTGTGTTGGTTTGAACTTCCATCATTTCCATATTTGTTGCTTGTTTGCTATTTTGTAAGCTGACTATCATGGGATCTACAGCAAGGTTATAGATGTCTTCATCAAGGCTGCTGAGTATTTGGAAATTCCGGTTCGCAGAAGTGATGATGAGCCCCTTCAGAAACTGTTTCTTGCAGTTAGAAGTGAACTGAATCTTGACCTTAAAAACATCAAGACTGAGCAAGCAAAGTTTTGGAAGCAACATCCATCCCTTGTTAAGGTAGCTTATGTGTTCTTATATCTTTGATGCCTTTAATTTTATACATGCCTTGGTATAGAATAGTCTTTCTGATATATATTTGTTTGTCAAACAAATATATAATATATATGCCAGGTCAAACAACTGTCATATAAATCAAACTTTTCTGATATATATTTGTTTGTCCCCACTGATTTCAGATGGAATTACTGATTCAAGCTCACTTAACTCGTGAATCAGCCATGTTATCTTCATCGCTATTGAATGATTACAAACAAATGCTTGAGCTCGCACCTCGCCTCCTGGAAGAACTGGTGAAGGTGATACATCTTTTCACTTATGGATGAGTATTTAAATTCATGTTTTAGGGGAAGATTTTACTTGATCAATTACTTTGTCAGCATGCTTGTGTTTTTTTACTTAAATTTATTTCTGTTTTGTACAAATTATTTTTTTTTCCTTTCGTTCTCTTTTTTATTTGCCTTTTTCGGTGGTTAAAAGAAGAAGTGGGCTGTTAACTTGACAGTGTTTTCTTCAAACACTGCCTTGATCATAATTGAACTTAAATAACTTTTTTGTCTTTGTTGTGGTCTATATTTATGAGAAAAATGCGATGTATTTACAGCAATAATGTGACATGAAAACGTACATTTGGAAGCTTTATATGGCTTGTAAGAGCCTGTTAACAGTAAAGAAGGATGTCTGCCAGACACTACGATACAAGTAATGTGCTGGAACATTTCCAAAATTTCCTATCATGCCCTTCCTTATACTAAGTGATGTCCAAGGTCTAAGTCAATGGCTGACATGCAAAAGGGTTGCTGGTCCAATTGTGTGAGCATGCTGGACACTGTTACTCTGTTACCATTGCATTTTATTGTTTCTTTAGTCATATGACCATAATGTTTTTGTTTGTTCTTTGGTTATAGTTGCATCTGTGTAAGAAGTGCATGTACTTGTGTCATGGGTAGATGAGGTACATGGTACTAAATCAAATTAAATTCAAAATAAACTAGGATCATGTAAAGAAGAGCAAAAACATTATTTTGATGCAGCAGGAATATTATAACATTCTTTTCTGTTTATTCTTAGGTTACTAATTTAGTGATTAAAAAAAAGTTTATACACAAATATTTGCTTATTTATGTATGCAAATCCTAGTGATAGTTACAATAATGTGATATTATGATAAATATTCTTTTATATGCTGCAATATAGAAACTTATATGTGCTTGAGTACTATGGCATTTACTTTACGAAATAAAAACATTCTCAAAACAATACTTGAGTTCTTCCAACATATGTGGTAGCTCATGTATGATTTTCCTTTGACATACTTCAAATAATTCGAATTGCATCTTTCCCATTTATTATCATAAGATCACTATAGAATAATAACTTTCAAGTGCGATAATGCATTCTTTGCATTCACAGATTGCTGTAATGCCACGTAGCCCCCATGGACATGGATGGCTGAGGCCAGCAATTGGAATTGTTGAACTTTCACAATGCATCATCCAGGTGTGTAAGTAGTATTATTGAATTACTCACTTTATTGTATTTACACTCTCATGCTACTGGGTAATTTTAAATTTGATAAAATTTTATCACAAATAGTGAAATTTCAATTGTGTGTTTCTTCACAAATTATTTGTGTGCACTTGTGCGTTTATTTTTGAAACACGCACACACACGGGCCTACCCCACTTGTGGCAGAAATGAGCCATCACTTATGAAATATAAGTAATTGGTTATTGTATGCAGCTATTAGCATCAGAATGTAATTTTAGTCTCAAAGATAATGTCTTCCTTGATGGCATATAGTTATTTTTGATGAAAGATCTCTAGGTTATTTATTTACTTGTAGTCTGATTGACCTTTTATTTGCCTTATTTGCTTGTTCTCTAGGAAGATCAATTTTGATCATTTTCAAGTTTTAATTTTTCTGTTGCTTTTCTGAGGTTCTGAGTGGAAAATGCTTTCATTCTAATTGATTTTTCAAACCAATCGAAGAAAAAAATCTGTGCTAGTTGAGGGAGGTTAACTGGACTTTCTTATAAGTCCAGCAACTTTTCTTAACCTTGTAGACTCCAATCTTTGGCAACTGTTCTGAACTCTGCCTTGATCGAGTTGTAGTCTTCTGCAGTTGTCTTGACTCATCTCCATGTGCCTCCTCAGTTTTCTTCATGTGCCTACATGGCTGCAAGCATAGTGAGGGGTATAATATGTAGCATCTTCTTTATTATACAACCTTTCGGTGCTTTAGCACCGGAATCAAAGATGTGACTTTATGCCTCTAGTAAAATGTGAATTGGTGCTCAATTTTGCAATCCAAAGGAGTCTGATCAAAAGGAATGACTGGTGTAATGGTAGAGCATGAAATGCTAATCCCTAAAATGCCTGGTGCTCTTGATGCTTTGTTATTGATCTCTTTCCATTAGTAGGTAACAAACTAGGGGAAAGGACCTTATAAATCAATTTCCAGACAAGAATTTTAGAGCAAATAGGCATTATGTGATGGAACAATCCAAGTTCCATAGTTGCATAGTTAACATTTTCAGTTCTAAGATACCTAAAGTGCAATCACATTAGGTTTGACTATCTATACTGAGACTATGGATCCATTACGCTCATCCACGTTGATGGCACTTTTCTCATTTTATAATTTTTAGAAGATCTAATGTGCTAGCACTACCTGTTACCTAACTTCAGATTTTATGCCACTTTTATCATTGTAGTATTTTAATCTGTTTCTATTGTTAAAATAGCTTTTGTGCTTCTATATCTAAATGCATTCACTGCAGGTTTGTCTAGCTACACTGACACTATGGATTCATGTCCTTCATTTCACCTTGACGACCCTTCTCTCATTGTAGTTTGTTGGAAGATCTTAAGTCTTGGCAACTACCCATTACCTAACTTCAGTTATTTATGTCACTTTTATCATTGTAGTACTTTAATCAATTTTATAGTTAAAAAAATCTGATGTGCTGGCAACTCCTTGCTCAGCGTTCTTTCATTTACTTGGTGTTATCTTCCTAATATGTTTTTATATGTTAAACAGGCTGTGCCTCTAAGTGCGCGGAAAGCAACTGGAGGATACCCTGAAGGCCTTGCACCATTTTTGCAACTTCCATATTTCAGCGAGTCCACTGTCAAAAAAATTGCCCGAAAGGTAGTTGTCTGTCTGTTAGTGAATAATGAATGATCTTTTCTGAAATAAATAAGCTTTTTCTTCACTGTGTTGGTATATTGAGTAGGTGTTTTTTTTTGCCACATTCTTTCATAATTAATCATGGGAGAATATTTAAATGATATGAGAATACTGTTTCCTTATTTTCTATTAAATTGGTTTAACTTACATGAGTACACATTTCAAATTCAGTACCAAATTTTTCAAGCGATTTGTTTAAATCAATATTCAAGCAAATTGAAAAGGCCGCATCACTAAGTTGCAAAGCAAATAAATAAACATAAATTTGTTGACACTAATCATAAAATTAAGATATGCTTTTCATTGGTAATCTTTATGCAGTTTCAACAAGATCAATTGTGACATCTTTGGGTTGGCATTTGATAGTGTAAAGTCTTATTAAAGCAAATTATATAGGTTGGCATCTTGCTTTTGAGAATGTAGTTGATAGGAGAACCAAGTGATTATGACTATGGAAATATATTAAATTTACAAGATATGAAGGGGAGCCTTGGCAGTAAAGTTGCTGTCATGTGACCTGGAGGTCACGAGTTCTAGTCTCGGAAATAATCTCTTGCAAAGCAAGATAAGGCTGCGTACAATGGACCATTCCCTGGGACCTCATATTGGCGGGACTTTGTTGCCTTTTTTTTAAACAATATATGAAAAATGATGATCCGCAGGATCAGATTAATGCAGGCCCATTTCTTGTGTTAATATGAGAACATTGAAATAATGTTGTCAAAAAAGACTCAAAACCTCGTTCTATAATTCTATTCTTGAGGAAGAGATACTTTTCTTATACATTTTAGGTTTACCTGCAACCAAAGAGCATACTGGGTAAATGGTAGGGCTTCATAAGTGTTGCATTAAATTTTTATTGAATATCATCAATTTTTTTAAAAAAAATTCCAAAGTTGTACATTTGTCAAATTTTGGTAAAAGTTCAGGTTTTGCCCATGCCTTCTCATTACTTGCTACACGTGGATAATTCCCATCTTTGAGTTAACTCATAGGTTTTTTACTTAGCCACAACCAAGTTGAGAACTATTTCCTTTTATGGAAAATTGAATGACTGCTTTGATATTTGGTAAACCATCTAAAATGTTTCAACATATAAATCCCCCTAGATTAGGTGCCAGATTCAGCCATCAGAAGTTTAGGCAGAGTGTTTCTGGCATCAAATTACCCTCTTTGTTGAATTTCACTAGCTAGATAATTCTGGGATACATTCTTTTGTGAAAATAATCCTCTGAACAAATTTTTATTTCACCCTTTTCCTCGAACATTAACACAGGCATGCACTTGATGTTTATTAATTTACCTTCCTACCACCAATTCTTAATTATGGTTCCTTGAACTATGCTTTTTGAACTACAGAAATGTTTGATACACCAAATAAGTAGAACTCTGTTTGGTACACTATCTGCTATTTCTGGTGGTTGGTTACAATTTGAATGCTTGATCCTGCTACTTTTTAGGCTCTCAACTTGTATACTAGTGAAGAACTTACTTGCATTTGCTACACTGTATTGTACATCAAAAGTTTTAAATTAAAGCATGGTTTGCAGAAAGTGCGGACTTTCCAAGAACTACGAGACATGACTATTAATGATCGGGTGGAGCTGCTGACTCAGGTTGCTGGACTTTCTGCTCTTGAAGCGCGCGATGTTGAGTATGTGCTCGAAATGATTCCATCTATTGAAGTGGATATTACTTGTGAGACTGAAGGGGAAGAAGGCATACAAGAGGGTGACATTGTTACGATGTATGCTTGGGTAACTCTTAAGCGTGCTAATGGCCTGATAGGTGCCCTTCCTCATGCTCCCTATTATCCTTTCCACAAGGAGGAGAACTTTTGGATGCTGCTTGCCGATCCAGTCTCAAATGATGTTTGGATATCGCAAAAGGTGAACTTCATGGATGAGGCTACCGCTATTTCTGGCGCATCAAAGGCAATTCAAGAAACACGGGAGAGTCTGGGTGCGAGTGTGAAGGAAATTAATGTCGCAGTGAGAGAAGCTGTTGAGAAGGTGAAGAATGGGTCGAGACTCGTGATGAGCAAGTTTCAGGCTCCTTCTGAAGGAAGCTACAATCTGACCTGTTTCTGTTTGTCTGATACATGGCTAGGGTGTGATAGAAAGACTAGTATAAAGTTGAAAATTTTGAAGCGAAGTCGAGCTGGTACACGGGGTCATGTTGTGGAGGAAGGACCAACAGCAGATGAAGGGATTGAAGAAGAAGAAGAGGAGGAAGAAGAAGAGTATGATGACTATGAGAGCGAGTACAGCGACGATATGGATGATGAGAAAGATAAGAAAGGAAAGAAGGCAAATGGTGTTGCCAATAAGAAAGCAGAATCAAGCCCGGAAGCTTCAGGCAGTGATGATGACTGAAGAATCATATTTCACCTTTCCAAGGTCGAACACGTTCTCTCCAGTTCAGTTTTCATACACATTTTGAATAATAATCATGCTGTTAACTATGCCCCCTAGCACTCAATACCCTTGTGGAAGTTCATGTTAAACTGCAGCACAAGGCAATTGAATCGAGTCAGTAACTTAAACGGGATTGCCAATTGCCAATGCTTGTGGGCAATTTTAATGTTCACAGGTTTCATGTTAGTGATCGGTGTGTGGGGGTGAACCTCATGAATTCCGAGTGCTAATCTCGGTGGCACATTGTTTATTTTTGATATGCTTGCAAATTACATACATTAAAACCGGTGAAATCAAACAGTAGACGGCTGACAACTGCCCTAAGATTATCATTATTTTTTTTTAAAAAAAAGTATGTTTTTTTTAGCTTATCCTGTTCTTGCTCAATGTCAGACAGTTTTTTTTTTCTTTACAAATATGGTCATTCAATATACATATTTTATTTTTTACAAAATAAATGTACACGTTAAAGTGGAATTTCCAGTTCATCTCGACGCATTAGAATGTTACTGAAAAAAAACAATCCACTTATGACAAGTGAACTATCTTCACTTGCTTATGGGAAGGTAAAATAGCATTCCCATGAATTATCTTTACATATCAAGTTTAGAAATGTAAACCTTACAAACTTTTTCAATAAATTTACAAGTATTTGAATCATTATCATAAAGACAAGGCCTATTATATCGAAATTATTTTGCTTTATAAAAAAGAGGGTCTTTTATGAGAAATAAAATGATATATAAAGAAAAAAGTCTCAAGAAAAATTTTAGAGATAGACACTTAAATGATTGGGTCTAGAAAAATAAAAATAAAAATAATGAGTTATTAATTTATAAATACCCTTAAACTTTTCTGATATTTTTTTCCCGTATCATTACTCTTAAATATGTAAAGAGGAATGTTGCATACGACTCGTTTTTACTGGGAAGCAGCAGCTGCTGGTTGCTTTCGTCCGAAGTCACTGTCGTCTTCTTCACCGAACTACGTTACCATCCTTCTCTTCTCCTTCTCCTCCACAAACCCTTTTCCTGAACCCAAACGCTTCTCTTTACTCTTCATCGCTTCCGTTGCGTCCATCTCTATTTGTTGCGGTATTTGCCGCACGGTTGATGCATGCCAAGATCTCCATTTGGCCGCCCTACTCGTCTCGCCACGCCTCGTTTCTCATGCGTGCAAGCCATCTTCTTGAGAAACACATTCATCCTTCGCACATTGCTCCGCTTCCTTCTCTTCGCCATTCTTTTGATCGCTTCGAGCTCTGTCAAGTTTCCATCTTTTCTGCCATTGAGCCATACTGAGGACAACCTACCTTCCATCGTCAAGTTGCTAATCTGGTTCTTGTTCATTTCTTCGATCCGTTAGCCTTTCCCCTTTAGACTTCGGATTTTCCATCGTTTTCAGCGGTAAAAATCTCAATTTGTTTACATCTTTTTTCCCTGATCTTTAGATGGGAGCTCAACACAGCACGAGGCCGCACAGCCTAGCTGTTGCAGATGCCGGCGCCGGCGGAGGAGATGGCCACGCGCACCTCCCGTGTCTGGCGGAGCTGATGTCTTACGAGGAGGCCTGCCGCCTCGATCCCGAGCTCGAGACCTTCGACTCCACGCTCCAGCAGCGCACCGGTCGCGCCATCTC
>JBBMJZ010000053.1:9661519-9681080 GCA_037833815.1 Zingiber zerumbet
AAGTTGGACTTGGACAATATTGGGTCCCCAAGGATCAGATCCATTACCTTGATAGACCATATCGAGGCTATGATCCATGGGGAGCCAACAAAAAGACCATCTTTACTAATAGATAGAACTGATTGATTCTTGTTTATTTATTTATTTTTATGCATGTTTAGATTTAGGATAGCTTAAGTATCTAGGCGTAATTTACACTTGTTAGTTAAACCTAGGAGTTTCAAAAAGAAAAGTAAATATGTAATTTCTTTGAGCGGCTCTATCTAGAAAGTGGTGGATGTTCCCATACCCAAGAAGGCCTAGTACCTCGCCACTGACTGGAAACCAATCTTTGAAATGTATATTCAATTTACTAATTGAAAAATCTAAGTTTAACTCAAATGTAAATTAATCCTTAGAAATAATTTAAATTCAAGATAACTATCTCACAAAATTACATAAGATAACCTGATTGACAACATAGAATCGGGTGAGATGGATCTAGGTTCAATTTAATCAAATAAATTCAATTTAATCAACTTAATTAACTAAAATCATTTGAAAAATATTTTAAAATCCTTTAAAAAAAACATTCGAAAAAACTTTTAAAAATACTTTAAAAATTATATGAAAAATCTTTTTAAATAATTTGAAAATTCTTTTAAAATACTTTTAAAATTATATGAAAAATCTTTTAAAATACTTTGAAAAATTATTTGAAAACTCATTTAAAAATACTTTAAAAAATTATTTCAAAATCATTTGAAAATTAATTAAAAAATACATTAAAAATTATTTGAAAAATCTTTTAACAATACTTTAAAAATTATTTGAAAAAACTTTTAAAAATATTTTGAAAAATTATTTCAAAATCATTATAAAATTATTTAAAAAATACTTTAAAAATTATTTGAAAAATCTTTTAAAATACTTTAGAAATTATTTGAAAAATCTTTTAAAAATACTTTGAAAAATTATTTCAAAATCATTTGAAAATTATTTAAAAAATACTTTAAAAATTATTTGAAAAATCTTTTTAAAATACTTTAAAAATTATTTGAAAAATCTTTTAAAAATACTTTGAAAAATTATTTCAAAATCATTCTAAAATTATTTAAAAAATACTTTAAAAATCATTTGAAAATCAATTTCAAAATACTTTGAAAAATTATCTCAAAATCATTTGAAAATTATTTTAAAATCATTTTAAAATTATTTTTAAAAAATACTTTAAAAATCATTTTAAAAATACTTTTAAAATCATTTGAAAATCAATTTCAAAATACTTTGAAAAATTATCTCAAAATCATTTGAAAATTATTTAAAAAATACTTTAAAAATCATTTGAAAATCAATTTCAAAATACTTTGAAAAATTATCTCAACATCATTTGAAATCAATTTCAAAATACTTTGAAAAATTATTTCAAAATCATTTGAAAATTATTTAAAAAATACTTTAAAAATCAAATTCAAAATTCTTTGAAAATTATTCCAAAATCATTTGAAAAATTATATTTTGAAAATTAATTTCAAAAATGCTTTGAAAAATCTTTTAAAGTCATTTGAAAATTTTTTAAAGTCATTTGAAAAATATTTTAAAATCATTTGAAAATACTTTGAATATTATTTCAAAATAATTTGAAATTATTTCTCAAACTTAGTTTTTAAAGGAGAAATTTTATGTTTCCAAATTTATGACAAATTTTTTAAAATTTTAGATTTTAATGTTTACAAGAAAATTAATTTAAGCTAAGTGCTTACTTCTATACTTGTTACTCTCTTATTTATTTTTGATATATGGCAAAGGGGGAGAGTAAAAGAAAATTCAAAGAAACTTAAAGAAAAAAAATTCAAAAGAAACTAAAAGAAATTTTTTTTAAGGGGGAATTTTGTATTGTTTATGCTTTATTATGTGTTTTTGCTTTATTGATGCTTGTGCTCACTTATGCTTATTTTTATTGTATTTTTTTTACTTAACTTTCAATTTTGGTTACCATAATCAAAAAGGGGGAGATTGTTCGTGCAGAAACCATCCGACGATCGAACCTTAGTTTTGATAATGGCAAAAGGATTCGAAGTTAAAATTAATTTTATCTAATGTGTTGATTGAGTGTTTCAGGAAAGTCTTAGCTGCGGTTAGGCAAGCGGAAAATCCTAGGGGTGGTAACCCTAGGTCATAGGGGGTGGTAACCCTAGGTCATAGGGGGTGGTAACCCTATGAGGCAAGTCTTAGCGGGTCGGAGCTTCGGGCAAAAATCCTAGGGGGAGGTAACCCTAGGTTGAAATCATGGTGTCGCGAACCAGGTAGAAGTCTGGACGGGTCATGGACCGGACGTCCAGCATGAAGACCAGAAGTATCTGACCGGACGCTGAGCAAAGGTAAACTCTCCTAAGTTGAGTAGGTGAGGATGCGTTCCCCGAAAGAGGGAACAGTAGGCGTCGGGTCAACCTAGGGTTTTCGGTTGGAAATCCAAAGTCAGACCTGGACAGTCTGAAGACTGTCAGACTTATCTTATATATTTTCTGTTGTATTCTAACTCTATTTTGCAGGAAACTAACATATTTATGCAGGGTTGAAATCAGTTGTGATCGGTCGACCGAATCGGGGATTGGTCGACCGAACGCCCAAGCCAGCAGATCAGATTTCCAGAGATTGGACCAGCTCGACAAAGGGGATCGGTCGACCGAACCTTGGGATCGATCGACCGAACCAAGGTTGGGCATCGACTGGATCAAGCCGGTGGACTAAGTCAGAGTAGCTCATCGGTCGACCGAACTTGTTTATCGGTCGACTGAACATGGGATAGAAGTTGACCAGATCGAAGCGGAGCGAGCGGATCAGATGAGGTGGAGGTCATCTGATCGGTCGACCGAACCGGTGATTGGTCGATCGATCTGCCTCGGGTCAAACTTGATCCCGAGCCTTGGGGATCTGGATTAGTCTTTATAGAGCTATAAAAGGGAGCCTCGGGGTGCAGCTTCAGATTATCTCAAATAGAAGAACCTGTGCTCTTATACGCTGCTCCGAACACTTCAACTACGCCCTGCTACTCCGACAACCGACGACTCCGTTCTTCAACTCTTTTGTATTGTCGGTATATTATTTAGATTTTCAGCACTTGTATTTAAAGTTGTAAAAGTTTTTACGGATTGATAGTGATTGTCCACAGAAAGCGATCAACGATCGCGGGCCTTGGAGTAGAGTCGCTCAAGGCTCCGAACCAAGTAAATCTTGGTGTGTTTTTGTGTGATTGTCTTTATTTCATTTCCGCTGCTTTATTACTCAAACGATTTATGAATCCAAAACGAGCGAAAGTCACGAACGCTATTCACCCCTCTTCTAGCGCTTCTCGATCCAACATGTAAAATGAATAATACTAAAATTTTATAATGCGATTTAGTCAAATACAAAATATAAATGAGCTTCATTAAAATAGAATATTAAATTTATTCATAAACGTCGGATCCATTTACAATTCTAATAACTGGTTTAGTTGGATAAAATGATATATAAATGAGCTTAACAACACTCGAATCAAAATGTTTGATTCAAATACACAGGTAAAATAACAAATAATTCTTAATCCATTTGTTCATTTACCCATCTTTCAAGTTGTCCATCTTTTCAACCTAAACAAACCTCAAATTTCTAAGTTTGCCCTAATAAAACCTCCTATCAACTATATACGGATCGTGATGGTATGACAATTTAGATTGATGGATCATATACAAGACTCAATTCATGATGGTAAAAAGTGAATACGCTCGCCTCCAGCACCCCCGCCAACTCGTCTCAGGGTCAACACGGAGGAGATAAATCATGGGCGACTACTAGCATTTGGAATAGTGACTAGTACATAAGAAAGTCATTGATCTATAACACAATCCAAATATCCGACCCATTTAATATACGAATCGAAATTCAAATCTAACTCGCGTATCGCTAAACCCAATAGTCAAAAATTATTCCAAATTCACTCAAGCCCACACACCACATGAAACTTATATACACAGCCACATTGCAGTTCGATGCTCCTCTCCTAGCATATGAACAAGTGATCATCATCCCTAATTGTGCATATCTCATCAATTTCAGCACCATCAGCTGAAAGAACCTTGCTCCTTTGCATCCCAAATGAACTCTCTGCACACAAAAATTCAGCAGTTGTTGCCTCGTGAAATCATCTCATGTCGATCGAGAATGCTCTCTACTTATCGTATACCTGCGACCCTCAGCAGTTCCTCCATTGAATCAGGGAGAAAAATGAGCTTCCCTGCGATGATTGTGTCTTCCTTCTCAGTCGATCCGGGGCGATATCCATGGATTGTCACTCTCTTGGCTAACTCACTTGAGGTTGGAGTGTAAGCTTCAGCCTGTTCTCCTGCATGATCTATTAAAAAGAGCTTATTCATGGATAACTTGAGCACTTGAAGGGAAAATTGTTGGATTTTATTTCTCCATTATTTTGTAACATATTACCGACAAATTAATTCTTAGAAAAATTCCTTCAAAAATACCTTCCAAACCAGCATCAATGTATTCTTGTTCGTCCGAGGGTTCTTCTTCGGTCACTTGGCTCAGCACTTCCGGTACGAATGGCACCTCTTCGACTAAGTCCTTGCTGAGTTCCTTGAGGAACTGAGGCAGTTCAAAAAACCAACCAAAGTCAGTCAGATGGCAATACAATGCGGAGCACAACAAGCCCTTTGCAGCTGCTGAACCTGAACAAAGTTGGAAAAGACCATCTTCCCGTCGGCACTATAAGGCTGCGCAATCTGCATGAAGTGGCGATGGCTTATCCGAACGACTTGGCAGAGCCTCTTGCTCCGAACCGTGAACGGTTGCGGAATGTTGAAGATGACCCCGATCTCTCCCAGCACATCGCCAGGGCCTAGTGTCGTCAGAAACTGAGAATTAACTCATGTCAATCAATAATAACAACAACTAAGTCTTATCCCACTAAGTAAACGAGTAACTTACCTTTTCTGTGCCGCTCTTTGATGTCAAGACATCCTACAAGTTTGCCGACCGGAAAGTTAGAGGGAGTAGGAGTTTGAAACATTAATTGGGGGGAGTTGGAGACGTACCACTGCACCAGAGACAATGATGTAGAAGTCTGTTGGGATCTCATTCTCTATGATGATGTCCAATTTGGGGGGGAAGTACTCCGCTTGCATCTCCGAAACCTGAGAGAAGTTTATAACATCGCATTGAGCTAGCTCGGTAACTAACATCGTCACGATACCGAAACAGAGAAACCAAAACGGTCACCAGCTGAATTGTGAAGTCTTTGGAGACTCCTTTGAAGAGGTATGTGCCTTCCACTGTGCGTTGGAAGAGGAACTGTGCGATTGTCGATCGGATGGCCTTGGGCAGGTCGGCGATCACTTCTTCCTGTTGCAGCTCCATGGTCTTGAACTTGAGCTGGAGGTGCGCCATCATCTGCTCCCTCATGCCCTCCGGCAGCCGGTGCTTGCTCGCGAATCGCGAAATTTTGTGTATGGTGTCTCGCTAAATAAGTTAAGAGGTCAATTTTCTACGATGAAATATGTATGTATGTATGTATGTACCATGAGGAAAGTACGGGTCGCGGCATGGACGATGAGATTGGTCATGTTTCCGATGAGGTAGGCGGTGAGGCCGATGTTGAAGAGCATGAGAAAGATAGTGAAGATTTTCTCGCCGGTGTTCCACGCGTGGAGGTCGCCGTAGCCGACGGTGGAGAGGGTGGTGATGGACCAATACATGGAGTAAGTGTAGCCCAACCAAATGCTCCGATCTTCGAAGTTCCGGACCGTGCTTCCGATCCATGTGCGTTCCTTGTCGTGGTAGTGAATTGCCATCCAATAGTAGACACAACCCGCTGAGTGCACCGCAAATAGTGTTACCTACAAGGAGCCAATTGATTAGGTTCGAGCAAGACTACGATAAATTAAAGCAATCCTAACTCGATCGATCTTGATATTCGAGGAGAAGAGGCAGGTAATTTTGTGGACTTACACAAATGAGCTTGGCACATCTTGTCCAGAAGTAGCTGAACCTGATGTCCTTCTCCAGCCTGCAGAATATCAATGAATTTGCTCGGTGAATTAACTTGATGCCAGCAGCTATTGCTAATACTACAACTCAATATCCAAAAATGTCTTCCACTATTTATTTAAGAATATAATTTAATTTTTTTCTTTTAAAGATTTTACAAAGTCAACAACAAATCGAGACTTTCTATGCCATAGTGGAGTGGGAAATAAATAAATAGGTGATCCTTTTGATTTTGGCAAAAGATATAGAACTGATAATACTATTAAAAAAATAACGCCATTTTGTTTTTTTTACCCAAATAATAATATTAAATAATTTTAAATAAGATATATCATTATATAAATTCAAATTTTAGTAAAAAGTTGACCGAACCATGACCTTGCAAAAAGCTTGCTGGCTCGCCGGAGCCGCCACAGGCGCAGCAGGCTGACCACCCCGAACACAGAGCCGCCGTTCCTCTTCCCGGTGAGAATCCGGTATATGATCTGGAACGGCACCGTCGACGCCACGTCCATCACCAGCCCCGGCGACCTCAGGTACCTCTTCGCGATCTTCCTCCGGTCGTCCACCAGCAGGAACGTGGAGCGGTTGAAGTAAGCGACGAAGAAGGAGACCACGATGTCGATCCCGAAGAAGACGTCGACGACGAGGTCGAACACCAGCAGCGACCCCGAGCCCACCTGCTGGAACGCCAGCTCGAACGGCGACGCCCACGCAGAGTAGAACACCAGCACCATCAGGAACATCTGCCACAGCCTGCACCCAAATCCAATCCACAATCCGATCACTTGTCTACAAATCAATGATTGTGAATCGCAGTAGCTCCGGCGGCGAGGCGAACCTGTATCGAGGATCAAAGGGGGCGATGACGAATCTCTTGAGCTCCGGGTGGCTGCCGTCGAGGCCAGCTCCGAAGGCGGGGAGGAGGCTGCTGGAGAGGGCGGCGAAGCTCTTCAGCTGCCCGCTCGTGTGCCGTCTCGCCATCAGCCGTGGCGCCGCCGTCTGCTTCGCCTCGCCCTCTGTGGCGGCCAGCTGCTGGTCCGAACCCTCCGGCGCGACTCCGACTCTGCTGCTCATCGTGATTAAATTGCGTCGACGGCCGGCGATCTTTCCGGTCGGAGCAAGAGCTCCGATCCCTAAAGGTCTTTATAAATGCAAGAATTCTGATCAAGTTGTTGTTTTTTGTGGTTAATTATTGCAGGAAAAAAAATGTCAACTGGCTGATGAGGTGCCAAGCACGAGCTTAGAAAATATATTTGTTGTTTAGTTGACTTTTGGGTTCTTTAGTTGAATAGAAATTAAATCTAAATCAGGATCGATTCATTTGAATAAATTAAACAAATATATAAAAGAAAAAATTATATAATTATACGAATTGAAGATGATATGGCCTGTTATGAACGGTTCCGGATATGATGTGGTAGTAAAAGTTAAAGTGATGAGATAGATAAAGTTAAGATGAGGTGGTGGTCTAAGTTAAGGGGAGGTGGTGATTAGAGGGTCATTCTCAATAGGGCTTGACCCCTCGCCCAGTGATAAGGTCTTCAGTACAAGGATGATCGACCCAATGATCAATCGGACCCAAGAGACTAAGTGCACCTCGCCTATACTAAAACACTTAGTATCTATTCGACTAGCTATCATCCATTCGGGTTTAAGAAAAAATCGACGTGTCACAAGGCTAACTGGGAATAATATTCGGCTAAGTCCTGAAAATTCAGCCTTTCGCTCTTAGTGAGACTTAATATGTAGTCGGATAAACATATGGACCATTACTGTTCATTCCTCTATCCACCTATATATGGACGGTCGAGTATAAAGTTGACTAGAATTAAAGGGCTCAATAAACACATAAAGCAAATCTTAGAAGAACCCCAATCGCATCTCTGGAACTCAGAATAACACTTCAGGGACAAGCCTCCTAGCAGAAAGACGAACAGCTAAAAGCATGGATCGAGCCTCTCGGGTTCAGTTTCCCATTCTTTAAAAGTGTCCTTATATATGGACGGTCGGTCATAAAGTCGTTCGGACCTAGTAGACTTGGTTCTCTACTACTTCATAATCAGATCTCCAGCATTACACGGCTTATATTTGAACAACCTTAAGGGTCGAACGCCTTACTATAATCAGATCTCCAGTATTACATGACACATATCTGAGCAGCCTTAAGGGCTGAATGTCCTACTATACTTAGTACTCTACTTTTATATATACATCCGGTTGGCTGAATATCCAACTGAGATATTTTGGGGGACCACATTATTAAAGAATCGCAACAGCTTATCAGAGAATAACAACCGTTTATCAGAAAATATTTTTTTATTGTGACATGAGCATTCAATGGAACCTTTCTCGAAAGCAATTTTACACTTTCTATCAACCGACACATTGTGATAACATATTCCTTCAACCGTAGCATTAATGACGTAAGTTATAAAAATGATGCACATGGATAACGAAAGATTCCTCGGACGATGACTATACGTCTCTCAATCTGCATATATTTCCTTACTCGATGGCTTTTGAAATCGACATTCTTTGTCACCTCATGATTACAAAGGTTATTAGAGGTGGCATATAAAGAGAGTCTTCTCTATTGGCAAGGTACGCCTTTTAGAGCAGTCTCTTTTACACACTCACATTCTACTGTTCTTCTCTCCGTTTTGCCCGCTCAGACATTGTGCTGACTTGAGTATCAGAGGACCTTCGCTAGACTCATTCCTCGATTTTTGGACACTGATATTCTATTTGCTCATTTGATGTGTGCGTAGAGAGGTTCTTTACTTCATACTGCAACCTTTCCTCTCATTAAAAGTCTTCTTCAAGTTATCATCTGAGTTATCCGTCCCGTATACCATCTTTCCAACTTTGAGACCAGATCAAGAGAGATGGATTAGTTGTAGAATGTTTAGATTAAATTAATTTCCATCAAAAATTTAAATATTCAATTAGATATATTTTTTTTGTTTTGTTAAGAAAAGTATGTGTCAGTGTCACATTCTATTGATTTAATATAAAGTAATTAACTTTAAGCAAAATTTATTGTTATTATTATCTTCAAAGTTGATGTTTGTACTACTTACCAACCAATGTCTAAATCTGATCCATCACAATTATCTAAACAAATATCATATTTATATTTGTTTTTTAAATTAAATAATCTTTGATGAGTTAGCAAACGTTCTTTTATAATGATGTGGTTAAGAAAATTTTATCAAAAACAATATAATTTTTTCAATGACAACTAATACATCTAAGCATGCACGCCCAAATTTAATGTTTTAAAAAGCAAAATTATTCACTTCTAATTTGAAGTTGACTTTGTTCACCATCTATGAACCCACTTCAATTAATGTATCTTAAACACGCTTCATCTTCTCAAGCACCGGAGACTTTGTTTCTTTAATACATCTTCTATGTCAAGTCGATTGTTCTCGTACGTCGTTACGGGTTTTCTAGTTGGCTTATAAGTTCCTTGTGTTTTCGAAGGTTTCCCAACATCAAATACACGTAGAAATCAATCTATTTCTTAAGTAGGTGAAACTAATACAATCGTTCTTTTTGTCTTAGTATATTTTTATGTTCATAAGTTGTTCATATCCTAGTTTTCCCCTTGTAGAGGCAATATCTTCTTAGTTGGGCTTGTTGAAAAATTGGTATGAATCAGCAATTAAATTTAGATCATTGGATTAAGATGAACAAATCTGATTCATCCAACTTGAAAGGGGATAAGTGCCCCCTTTAGATAACTCTATCTCAACCAGTGATTTTAAAATGGAAGTCATCCAAATTAACGAAGAGGATTGTCTTCTTTGGAAAGGGACATTGTGTTTCTTAAGAAGAGATATGATCTAGTTCATCCAATTCAAGTTGGATAGATGAAATATAATTGAACTAAGATGTTCTTCTACCACTTCATTTGGTATAAATAAGATCCCTCACATTCTTATTTCATTTATTGTAATTCAAAGCAAAGCAAGAAGTGCATTCCATTCTTGCATTTGGAGAGTTCGAGAAATTTCTTCGGTTTAGAGGTCTTGTAATTTGTAGTGCTGCTATCGTAAGATAAAGTTATTGTATCTCGGGAGATGATTATCGTGTTCAGTGAGCACCATGTGCTGACAAATTCGTCTTAAAGAGATAAAGTCTAACTCTAGTCTCGACTTCATCAAAGCAGTATTATTCCGTCATTTTGCCTTCACTCAGATTGTACCACCACTAGATCCGACAATTTTAAGATGAATATTCTGTGTAATCTTAATGGATTCATCATCAATAGCACTTGTTCCATCGACACATGGTGATAAATCAGAGAAATTTACATGTACTGATTTCAAGATGTGGCAACAAAAGTGTTTTACCTAACCACGTTAAACTTTGCGAGGTTTTTACGCGAAGATACCCCCTCCATATCTCAAGGTGAGACTAATAAAGAAAAGAGGGTGACATATGATGTTTGTGACATAGTGACTTTTTATGTCGAAATTATATCCTTAATTGCTTGGACAACATGTTATATAATGTGTATATTCCAATAATAATTGTAAAGAATTATATGAGAATCTCTTAAAAGGAAGTACAAAATAGAAAATGTCAGACTAAAAAAAATTCATCATCGACAAATTCTTAAACTTCAAAATAATTGATTCCAAAATCGCGACGACTCAAGTCCAAGATCTTGTAGTCAATCCTACATAATTTGCATGTTGCGTGACAATGAATGAATCCTTTTAAGTTAACATGATAATCGAGAAACTCCCACCTTAGTGGAGGGAATTTAAAAATTATCAAAGTATAAGCAAAATGAGACAAGACTTGAGAATCTGATTGTAATACTGTGAATTGAAAAAGATAATCATAAATCATCAAAATCAGCAAAAATCTATATTTTAAAGGTAAATCTCATGGAATCAAACACTAGTAAGAAGAGAAACTATTCTAACAAAGGGTAGACCCAAGGGAGGGCCAAGAAGTTCTAATGAACATGTCATAACTGCGGTAAACAAATCACAAGGCTAAAGACTGCTTGTAACTATCCCGGGATAGTTTTGATGTGATCAACCAAGTCAAGTTAAACTCTACTTTATTTGATGTCTTGTGTCTAAGTGTGCAGGGACTTAGGATATAAGAAGTCGACTGGAAGATGAAGCAAAGGAGAAGGATGACATAGGAAGCGAATTGACGAGCTTTATGCATTCGAGAGATGAGAAGCTGTAAAAGAGTACATCGACGGACGAGAAGGATGCACGCGGTGCTTCTGAGGGACGAGAAGCCATGGAGGAAGTCTGCTCGAGGAGAAGGCCAGAGTTAGGTTCGGGTGAGCTCAACTCTGGATGGCCGGAGAATCACCCAAGCGATCGGAATAGCCGGACAAGTCAACACGAACTTGACTTGTTTAGGCGCTTGGACCTTGTCCAGGTGTCAGCACTCCAGGACCAAGGACCAGGTCCGGGCTCCTAGACTCCAGGTGCTCAGACTCCAAGCACCGAAACCACCTTGGGCCATCACAGGCACCCCATCTCGTCAGACTTTGTTGCGAGGATGACGTTTGGAGTCCACGTCAGCAAAACTCCAAGTGCCCGGACCACGTCTAGGTGCCCGGGTACTGAGAAAATCCTATCACGAAGTCATTGCAAGCTATTGTGAAGAAGATAAGGTGCACTGCTGGGGGTGTCCAGACCTGCTCCAGGCATCCAGAGCCGCCACGTCAGCCAACAAACAAATTCAACCAGTAGGCTATGAATAAAACCCTAGTATTAGGAGTTTATCACAACACTTGTATTCGATCTCCAAATATATTTTGCTAGTTTCTAAGCTGTAAACTATTGTATGAGGTCTCCTCCTCTGACCTTGTCAAAGAAGAAGATTCTTGCTAGTGCTTACTTCTACCTTAGATTAACAACCTCTCCAGTTGTAAACTAAGTAAATCGGTAGTCTCATATTTCTTTTTATACATTTATTTTATCTTAATTTACAAGTATATGATAATTAAAGTCCAAAGATCAAGAAAGATTATTTTTAGGGCAATTCACCCTGCTCTTGTCAGCCTACATGGGACCAACAATTGGTATCAGTGCCCGACTTCTCTAGAAGGACTAACCGCCTGCTAAAGCAAGGAGATGATGGCCGGGCCAAGCATCTATCTGCCAGAGTTCAAGGAGGAGTTCACACTCTAGAAATGATGGATGAAGGTATTTTTTCAAAACTGATTTCGACATTCTTTTAATAATCAAATATGATTTTGTAGTACCTAAAGACCAACATGGAGAAGGACAAGAAGAGTATTTATAGAACAAGAAGGAGCAGAATGATTTCATGGTAAATGGGAGAGTTAAATTCCATCTGCTGAGTGTTCTTCCACCTCAAGAAGTCAATCAGATCGGTAGCTATGACTCGGTGAAAGAACTTTGGGAGAAGGTCCTAAAGTTGTACGAAGGTACCTCCGAAGCTAAGCTTGCAAGACGGGATATGCTTTGGAATCAATTAACGAACCTCCGGCTAAAAGGAGAGACGGTTGCTCAACTACATGCCAAATTGAAGAAGTTGATCACTGAACTCACAAATCTTGGAGAAATGGTAATGAACAGAGACTCCCTAAGGTATGCTCTTAATGCTTTCTCGAGGACCTCGAATTAGACATCGATAATTGACTCTAACTATATCTCTAAGGATCTAGAGGTAAGTTCGTTAGAAAGCTTATTTTCTACTTTAGAACTTCATGAATCTAGATGTGTAGGTTTAAGAAACAAAGAAGAAAGGTTAACTCATAACTTGGCCTTCAAAGCCAAGAAGATCGAGATGAAATCAGAATTATCGCTCGACGAAGGCAAAGAAACTTTTCTGGTAAGAAAGTTTTCAAAATTTTTAAAATCTAATAATTTTGACAAGAGATAGGCAACAAGACATTCTTGGAGTAAAAGGAAGGTTCAGTGTTACAACTGCCAAGAAGAAGGTCATATCAAAGATAATTGCCTGAAGCTGAGAAGCAAAGGAAAGGACAATGGGCCAAGCAGATCCAAGCACAAGAACCTAAAAGTAACATGGGATGAGTCCTCATCCAAGTTCAAGCTAAAAGAATATGTTGAGTTAGCACTAATGGCGGATCACCAAAAAGACATCAAAAGCTCGTCTGAAATGAACATCGATGAAGGAGGAGAGACATAAGAAGAAAGCAACGATGAAGGGTAAGTGTCAGCCTATGAGAACAATACGGTAAGTGAGGTACGTTCCTCACCTCCTGAAAAATTATTCCAGTCCATAAAAATGCTTTCTAGAAGTTTGCACAAGTTAAAAATAAAGCACGAACCATTAAAAATAGAAAATACAAAATTAAAGGTTACATTAGCAAAATCATGTTTAAGAAGATTATAATAAATTGAAAATTAAAAATGATGAATTAAAATATCAACTAGAAAAATTAGAAAAAGACTCTGTAGGTCTAAATTTAGAATTTTTATAAAGTTATAAGTTTAGAAGTTATGGAAGGCTTAATTGATATTTTAGATTTTATAAGGACCAATATAGAAAAGTGACACGTATATATATTCCATGAAATTTTTTGATAAATCTGATAGGTAGAAACTTATTTTGGGTTCCTAAACCATGATTAGTTTAAATAAAATAATTTTTATGCATAATTTAAATTTAATTGGTTTTATTTTTTTATTGCTTATAAAATTAATTAGTTTGTATACTTATTGTTCATGTTCTCTATTGATTTTTTTTCTGTGATACACAAATGGATTAACTATTAGCATACAAAAACTTTTAGAATTTTTTGATGAATAAATAATATTTTATGAATTTTTGATAAAAAAACAAAATTTAAAAATTTAAAATATTTTAGAAATTAATTTTAAAAATCCTAATTGTTTCGGACAATTATCGTTGTGTTTTGAATGATTATAAAAATGAGCTAAAATTTTCAAACTTGAAAACTATTTTTAAATATTTTATTAAAAAAACTATATCTACTCAAATTATTTAATATGATTAAAATAAAAATATTTTGTACATGAAAATTTATACATACTTTAATTAATTATTATTGTTATTGAAAAAAATTAAGGATTTTTTTTGAATCTTTAAAATAATTTTTATTTTTTTAAATCATTGGATTAATCAATTTAAAAAATATTTATTTAAACATTAATTTCAGTAGAAGGCAGATTACTAAAAATTATGTTTCTTAGTCTTAGAATTTTTTTTAGATTTTTTCACTAATTACCCTTATTTTTTTTTTTGTTGTGATCAAAAGTGGAGAGTAATAGTTATTCAATCTAAGGGAGTAATTAAAAGTGAATATTACTTACATTTTTTCTATACTTAAATGTAATATTCATGTTATAACTGTTTTTTTTAATTTTCTTGAAAATTATTTGTTTATTTAACCTTAACTTTAACTTGTGTTGATACACATCAAAAGGGAGAGATTGTAAGTACTCTAAATTGATTTTAATGTGATCAACCAAGTGAAGTTAGCCTCTGCGTTATTTAATGTCTTATGTCTAAGTGTGCAGGGACTTAGAAACACATGAAACCTAGTGGAAGACATAATGGACAAGAATGATGACATGAGAAGCGAGTCGATGAGCTCAGTGCATCCGAGGGATGAGAAGTTGTCGAAGAGTACATCGGCGGACGAGAAGGATACACACGACGCTTCCAAGGGACGAGAAGCCAAGAAGAAAGTCTGCTCGAGGAGAAGACCAAAGTTGGGTTCGGGTGAACTCAACTTTGGATGATCGGAGAATCACCTAAGCAACCGGAACAACCAGACAAGTCAACACGAAGTTGACTTGTCTAGGAGCCTGGACCTTATCTAGGCACCCAGACTCCAAGAACTCAGATCAGCTCCAGGCACTTGGACCACCTTAGGCCAGTATAGGCGCCCCTTCTCATCGAGACATTGTTGCGAAGATGACGTTCGAAAGTCACGTCAATAAAACTCCAAGCGTCTGGGCTGCGTCCAGCCGCCCGGATCACATCTAAGCACCCGGACCACGTCCAGGTGCCTAAACCACGTCCAGGCACCCGAGCCGTGTCCAGGTGCCCGAGTACCAAGAAAATCCTATCACTAAGCCATTGTGAGACATTGCGAAGCAGATAAGGTGCACCACTGGGGGCGCGAAGACCTGCTCCAAGCACCCAAAGCTGCCACATCAGCCAACGGACAAATTCGACTAGTAGGCTATAAATAGAGTCCTGTTCTTAGGAGTTTATCACTACACTTGTATCGATCTCCATATATGTTTTGCTAGTTTCTGAGCTATATACCGTTGTACTAGGCTTCTCCACCTCTGACCTTGTCGAAGAAGGAGATTCTTACCAGTGCTTACTTTTGCCTTGGGCTAGCAACCTCCTTAGTTGTAAAACAAGTAAATTGATAGTCTCATATTTCTTTTTATGCATTTATTTTATCTTAATTTATAAGTGTCTATTAACTAAAGTCCAAAGATCGAGAAAGGTCTAATTTATTTTCAAGACAATTCACCCTCTCTTACCTGCCTACACGGGACCAACACTACTGACGTACAAAAAAAGTCACTTAAGTATACATGATTGAAGATAAGCCAGTGCTAATAGAAATGTCTAAATTAGACTCGACTGACATTGTATTTGAAGCCAACTTGGTGGACAATCAAAGATAATAGTGGGTCGATACTAGTGCTACACTACACATTTACTCTGACAAAGCCTAATTTCCAACTTATACCCCTATTAATGGGAGAAAATTAATCATGGGCATGCAATTCTATAACTTTGAACATTATTGATCTCGACAAGGTGGTATTGAAAATGACCTTAAGTAAAGAAGTGACACTAATTGATGTGCTTCATCTTCCTAATTTTTGGAAGAATTTAGTGTTAGGGTCAGCTCTTGTCAAAGCTGGTTTCAGGCTAGTGTTTGATTTAAATAAATATGTATTAACAAAAAAAATGATCAATTCATAGGTAGAGGGTTCATGAAAAATGGTTTATTCAAAATGAATGTAATGGTTATACACTATGACTTCAATGAATAAAATTATAAATTTTACATATTTTATTAAGTGTTCTCATTTATGATATGTTAGACTTGGACATATAAATTATAACACTTTGATTGTTGGATTTGGTGGTGATGCAATATGAGCGCAGGCAGAATGATGGTATAACACTACTTTGACAAAGTCGAGGCTAGAATTGAACTATATCTCTTTAAGATGAATTTGCACCGTACATGGTACTCATGAAACATGACAATCATCTCCCAAAATATAACAACTTTATTTTATGACAATATTACTGCAAATTGCATGACCCTCGAATCGAAGAAGCTTCTTGAACTCTCCAAATGCATGTATGGAATACAATGCTAACTTTGGTTTGAATTAGAATGAATGGAATGAGAATGTGAGGGATCTTATTTATACTAAACAAAGGGGTAGAAGAACCTCTTGGTTCAATTAGATCTCATCCATCCAACTTGAATTGAATGAAGTAGACTACATCCCCTTCCCAAGGAATATAATGTCCCTTCCCAAGGAACATAACGTCTCTTTATTTGGATGCCTTCCATTTTGAAATCAATGGTTGAGATTGAGCCACAGTTATCCTCTTTTAAGTTGGATGAACTAGATTTGTTCATCTTAATCCAATGATTTAAATTTAATTGCTCATTCACACCAATTTTCTAGCAACCCTCACATAAATGGAAATTAATGATGCATGTATGTTGACATCAAAGGAGAGTTCAATCGAAAGACTATTGCATCAGGAGAGGTACTTGGTGGCTTTGAATCTTTCATAGTAGAATACTATCATATTTTACTAGGTTGTTTAGTGAATGTGATGTCTTGAACTACAGTTATTTGTATAAACCAAGATAATCACATTTACACAATAACCTTTCTCACTTCTTTATAGTTCTTACGATTATGTCTATTTTGGTCATTGATGTAGGAGGATCCGTAGATTATTTTTTTAGTATTTTTTTACCTTTTTTTATTTAAGGTATTTTTGAAAATTTAAATATTTTTGGCAATTTTTTTTAATTTTTATATTTTGAGTCCGTTTAGGATTTTTAGGATTATAAGTCTGTTGATAATTTTTCTTTTCTTTACAAGATAAGAATTGTAGCCTATATATTAGGATTCCTTTTATTGATTTGAGTTTTAGAGTTTGGAGTCTATAAATATATGTTTAACTATTTGAAGAATTAATCCTTGAATATTAAATAATTTTTTTAGAAAAAAATCTGGAGTACAATAGTTATCTCTTCTTACTTTCTCCTCAAACCCCCCCTTTCTCGTCAGCCCATAGGATAATCCCTATTCCGTTCGACGTTAGTTGGTAATAGAGCTAGCAGATTCCTATTGAGCATTAGATCCAATGGAAGGTTGTCATGGTCATGATTGTGGTAAATCTAAGCAGGTTTCTGCTGAGGAAAGCTTGCACCGTGGTCGTAACACCCAAGACAAGATCGAGGATTTATAGAAGCAAGTCACAGATTTAACCTAGCGTGTAGTGGCAGCTATGCGACATCTTTAAGCTCATAAGATCTCATATTGGGAATTTGAGTCTACCTTCGAGAACCCTTATCACCAGTAAGCAACATACCAAGAACATCATGGTAGGAAGGAGCCTTATGGAGGCCTTGGTTTTTTGATGAATCTACTTGTATTTTCTAGTATGTTACTAGTAGAAGGTTTCGTTGATTGAATTAACGAAGTGGAGAGAATTTTTTATTATGAAAAAGTACCTAATCAAGTGAAAGTAAAATTGATGGTCTTCAAGCTTAGAGGTCTATTATCAGCATGGTAGGAGCACTGGCAACATTCACCAGATCGACAAGGCAAGGGTAAGATCAGAGATTGGGAGAAGATGAAATGTCACTTTCTTCCCTTTGGTTACATTCAAACTTTGTTTAAGGGATGATTAAGTTTCGCCATGGAAGATGAGAGGTTTAATGCTCGAGATGACTTGGATGGATTTAAAGATGATTTAAAGGAGGAATTTGACCCAAAAGAAGTTGATGAACCTGATGATGATAAAATAGGGCTGAGAAATCTCAACATAAACTCCTAAACTCTATTCAATTCGTAAAAAATCATAAACATAATTATCATAATTACGGAAGAGTACTAGAATCCATAGTTACAACTAATCTTGGATGATGATCTTCAATTTGCAGATTTCTTTGCCAATGGGATACAAAGCTAAAAAAACATCTTCTGTAAATTGGGACCATAACCCATATATATAGTTGCCTAAGTTTGCCTATTTCTAATGTGGACTCTCAACAAATTAGAAATTACACATGGTATCCACATTATTATATTAATAATAATTAAGCCCTTAAGTCAAATTTCTTAATTCTAAATTTGATCATATTAATTTATGACTTATTTAATTGATGACATTAAATATTTATAATTACAATTATAACCCCAAAATTATAATAATCTCCCACTGGGCCATATGTGTAAACTTATAAATGTATTAACCTTAATGAGCTCATAACTTTTATCATCATAGTCATACGGCTTCTTTAACAATCTCGTCCATTAATTATATAGACATAAGATCAATGTAGTCTTTGTTGTATCTATCATAACTAAACTATCAATGGTCATGTACATCAATATAACCAAATGACATAGATTAATCATGAATGTGTGGTATAAAAATTACATGCAAGGAGATCTATTCATGTTGATTTCTAATGTGCATAGATTATATAGGTTTTTTGGTATACTTTAACGCATATCTACTTATATTTTATGAGTATAATCTATGTTTATTGCACTCTATTCCATTATAATATCATATTTCTACTTTTTTTTTATTTGGAGGTCTACTTTTTACTTATTTTCATTGATAGGGCATATTTCGGAGCAAAAATAGAGTAAAAAGTCTTGAAACTTGAAGTCAGAGGAAGGATCATGCTCACTTGAAAAATACATGAAGGAAAAGGTTTTCAAAAGACCTTTAAATTGGAGATTTAATCAAGGAGTATGCTCTAGCCATGTTCCTTAACACGTGTATGAGCCTACGAAAAAAGTTTGATGTAAAACAAACCTTAAACAGAATCTAGAACCTCCAAAAGGTCTAGGTCATGCCTAAGAGGCATGACCATGTGACAATCAAGTTTTTCCCAAGCCCTGCCGTGCCTCTTAGATACGGCCGTGTCTGAAAAAAGGCACGACCGTGTAGAATTTTCTACACTACAGACTAAAATTAAAATAGTCATAACTTTTTTCTTAGTTGGAGTTATAAGCTGTTCTAGATACTAAAATGTAGATAATTTTAAGATCTACAACTTTGATGAAGACTTTAATCAGAGAAAACTACATATTGATAGTCTAAAAGGTATTTCCATGAGACAACCATGTAAGGGCCATGCTAGGATCAAGGTTTTTTCCCAGGGCCATGAGACATGGCCTTGTGAAATCACACAGCCGTACCTCCCATCCAGAGCCTAGGAAAAGTCAGGGCATGTGGTTTCACATGGCCTTGCCTCTTTAGTAGAGTTGAAGCAAAGTCAGGCTGTGTAGTT
>JBBMJZ010000053.1:9801379-9822995 GCA_037833815.1 Zingiber zerumbet
AGAGATTTGATTCAAAGAAATTTTTTTTAGTCTCTTCTTTGAGCACCCCTCTAAATTTTTGTCTGGATCCGCCACTGTCCATGAGCACCCCTTTAACACCTAGTGTTAATTAGGATTTAGGGTTTAGGATAATTAGATAAAAGAATTGGGAATGAAAAGAAAATTTTGGGAATAGAATATGAAAAATGTATTCTTTAGTTAGACATATACAACAGAATTTATTAGTTGTTCTCATTTCTGTATTTAATATTCAATAATCTTGTAAGTAAGAGATAACAAGTGGTCTTTGCTTGATCACTAGAAATAGTATTCTGACTAGCCTAAATAGATGATATTGAAGGTATTGCTCATTGAATACATGATATCACACCATTTCTGCATTATAACATATTGCAATTTTTAAGGAAGTTATATCTGAATCAAACATGTCTTGACTTTGCCTTTGTTTTTAGCAGCTTTATGAACAAAGAAAGAACAAGCTGATTTCATGACGAATAGTAAAATAGAATTTTATCTGTTGAACATTCTTCTGTCCCAGAAGATCAATCGAATTGGCAGCTATGATTCGGCCAAAGAACTCTAGGAGAAATTCCTGGAACTCCACGAAGGGACTTCGGAAGTCAAGTTAACAAGGCGAGACATTCTCTGAACCGAACTAACAAATTTTCAGATGAATAATGGAGAGAAGGTAGCTCAACTCCTATCAAGGATCAAAGAACTCATCACTCAGCTCAGCAATCTCGGAGAATCGGTAACGAACCATGATTCTATCTGGTACGTGCTCAACGCTTTTTCAAGAACTTTGAAATGATCATCCTTAGTAGATGAATATTACATCTCAAAGGACTTCGAGGTAAATACACTAGAGAATTTGTTTTCTACTTTTGAACTTCACGAGAGTCGATGTGCAAATCCTAAAGAAACCAAAAAGTCAAATAACAATCTTGCCTTGAAAGCCAAGAAGGAAAAATCAAACTCCAAAGCATAATTGATGAAGACGAAGCTACCCTAATGGTAAGAAAATTTAGTAAGTTTATTAAATCTAATAAATTTAAGACACATACTAAGAAACAATCTCGGAGCAAAAGGAAAGTTCGATGCTATAACTGCCCAAAAGAAGGGCACATCAAAGATGACTGCCTTAAACTGAAGAATAAGGGCAAAAGACCAATAAAATCGAAACTCAAAACTCTGAAGGTGACGTGGGACGAATCATCGTCATCGTCATCAGAAGTTGAAGAATACGCCAGACTAGCCCTATTGACAGACCACCAAGGAGAAGATGAAAATAACTCAGAGATGAGTATCAATGAAGGAGGTGGATCTTCAGAAGAAAACTACGATAAAGAGGAAGCATCACTCCACGAGGTAAGTGAGGTACGTGTATTACCCCTGAATAATCTTTTGAATTTATCAAGATGTTATTTAAGAATATAGTAAAATTAGAAAAAGAAAATACTAAAATAAAAATGAACTTAGCTAATTCATGTCCCTTAATAATGTATGATAATCTAATAATAGAAAATGAAAAACTCAAAATAGAGAAATTAGAAAATGATTATGCATGCTTGAATTCAAATACTTTTCAAAAATCAAAATTTAGGAATTATAATAGAATCAATTGATGCATTAGAAATCACCAAGGACAAATTAGGAAAATCCCTAAGAATTATGTACGTCTAAAGTTTTTAGTAAATCCAATAGGTAGGAACCTATATTGGGCTCCTAAATCCTTTTTAGACTAAAGTTCCCAAATTTTTTTTAAAAAATATTTTAATCAGAAAAACATTTTTTAGGTGATTTTTCTATTCAAATTTTTTATTCAAAAGTTTTATAATAATAGAACAATAAACTTTCTATTAGACTAAATATTTTTTAAATTTATTTGATCTATAATAAATTTACTAAGAATGAATTACTGAAAAGTTATTTTTAATTCTAAAAATTCACAAAAATCGAAATTTAAGAATTTTAATTTTTTTCTACCATTCTACTTTCTTCTATATAGTTTTGGAAAAATTAACAGAATTTTTAGACGTAAAAATATATTTTTAAATATTAGTTTTCTAAAAATAGGTTGCTATACTAAAATTATTTTTTTCTGTTAAAGAACAAAATATTTTTTCATGAAAATTTTTATACTGATCGAGCGTTTTTTCGTCTGTTTAAGTTTGAATAAATTTTTTAGAATTTTTAAAAACCGAGAAATAATTTTAATATTATTTTAGTCAAAATAGAAGATTAACCGGTAAAATTTAAATATTTTTGAAAATAATTTCTAAAAAAAATGTTACTTTACTGTATATTCTTTTAATAAACCTCAAGAAAAGATCTCAAATTTTAATAACTATTTTTTATATTTTTCCTAAATTTTTTTTATATGATCAAAGGCGCAGATATCGGTAAAAGTTTAGGGGAATAGGATAATTTTTATAATTTTATCCTTATATTTATTTTACAATTTTATTAACTTAGCTAATTCATTTTATTGTAATTTTTTTTTTGTTATAATTGTAATTTACTACTATGTTATTTCATTATAGTTTAACCCTAATTTTAACTTAGATTTATGTACATCGAAAAGGGGAAGATGATAAGTACCTCGTAATAGTTTTGATATGGTTAACCAAGTTAAGTTAAGTTTTGTTGTATTTGACCTTGTGTCTAAGTGTGCAAGAACTTAGGAGTACAAGAAGTCGAGCGAAAAATGCAGCTAACGAGATGGATGGTACAGGAAAGAGTCAATGAGTTCAGTGTGTCCAAGGAACGAAGTGCTGCAAAAGAGTACGCTGGCAGACGAGAAATAAGTGCGAGGCATTTCCGAGGGATGATAAGCCAGAGCGGAAGATTGCTCGAGAATGAAGATCAGATAAAGAGCTGATCTGCTGCAGGGAAGACACCTTCAATGGCTTGAAAGACACCTTCTATGAACAGTGTCGAAGGCATCTTCCAGTCGATTGAAGGTGTCTTCCCTAGCCGTTAGCCGAATATAAAACTTTATCTTCGACAGATGGAGTTTTCCACTTGAAGGCGCCTTGGACCCTATTGAAAGCGCCTTTCACCCTCGGAAAAGACTTTCATGAGCTATAAAAAAAGCCCATGGAGCTAGGAAATATTAAATAACTTAAACAACAAGTCTTGTATTCTTTCCTAGTCATTCTTTTGAGCTGTCAAATTCTCTACGAGGCTTCTCCGCCTGCAACGAAGGAGAATTCTAGTAGAGCACTTTCAAAGCTTTAGATTAATAATCACCTAGGTTGTAACCAATTAAATGTTTGGCATTCTTACTTCTTTCTTTTAATTGTTCATTTTTATGTTTAAATTAATTGTGCCTACTAATCTAAGTTAAAAGAATGAGGAGCTAATTTCATATGACAAGCACTTCACCCCTCTTGTTGATCCCTGTTGCACCAACAGATAGTCCCTATAGGATGAGCTTAGTATATAGAGGAAGATGCTTATGATTTAGGGCACGTACAAGAGCTTCGTCAACCTCCTTTCTTCCTATTGAGAGAGAGCTAAGGATTGTTGTCGCCTACTATAGAAGATTATTCCGCACTAGCAAAAATTTGACGATAAGTAAGAAACATTAGTCTTTGTGATGAATTCAGATCAAAAATTTATGAGCTATTGTTTTGATTTCCTATTGTACTTTAGAGATTGATAATAACTAAATGTTATTGTAGATGCAACCTTTAGTTTATGTATGATGTATTATAATTCTAACATAAATTACACATAATCCTCCTGGGCCTATTACAAGTTCAATTCATATGAGGGTTTATTAATTATACAAGAATATATGGAATCGATCTCTTTGACTAGAAAGGTTTCAGCAGTGACAGCACTATATTTATCCTATCTGTGATAATATATCAGATAAAAGAGTCATCAATAAACCTAGATGTACAATGTACATGATCGCATTAACAATAGGCTTGGCGAGCCCAACTACTTTGTCACTCCATTAGCAGTGTCGGGAGACTCGTAGCCCCACGGGTTCTTGCTTGCCCAGTTCCATTGATCACGACACATCTCTTCGATTCCGTACTTAGCTCTGCAGTGGTCATTTTTCGATAAGTAATCAATTCATAGTTTTATGAAATCATAAGTCAATAAGCCATAACAATAGTACCAAAACAAATACAACATAGGAACAAGAGCAAGTTAATGGACAAAAGCACAGTGAGTGCATACTTCCAGTTCAACTCTGTTTCTGCTTTGCTAGTGGATGCAAACAGGACTTCGGCATCACCAAGTCGCCTTCCAGCTAAGACGAGTGGGATTTTCTGAAACAGTATCACTACGAATGAGGCCATTATTTTCACTAACTTGAAACTTTTTGACTAAAGAAAAACATAGAAAGTTGGTTAGATCGTTTCCTCATCTGTCAGGGAATTGTGGAATGTGTATTGTAGTACCTTTCCAGAAGCCTTCTCAAATGCTGCCACCATTTCCAAAACTGATGTTCCCTTTCCAGTTCCTAGGTTGTAAACTTCACAGCCTGCAGTTGCACAACGTTGTTAGACGAAAAGCCAAGTAGATTCTCTCCAAATTTTCCGAAATAAATGCAACAATTCATTAATTAAAAAGAAAACTTGGCAAGTAGTCATGATTATAAACAATGAGGAAAAAGAATGCATAGTGCATTTAACTTGTGTTAGAACTTAGAAGAGATGATTGCAACAAGTCTTTCACAAGGGTCATAGTAAAAGAATGTTTATTTGAGAAACCAATGAGTACAACAAGCTTAATGGAAGCCGATACCTATCTTCGGGTCCTCAAAAAGCTTCTTTAGAGCAGCAATATGTCCCTCTGCAAGATCAACAACATGTATGTAGTCCCTTACCTGAAGTAATATATAAGATGTCCTTAATAAGAGACGCTAGATAAAATTTATTTACATGATAGAAACATCCAGGTAAAACAATTCCTCCAAAGGGAAATGTAAAGGTGAATAGCAAGATTTAACCCAAGTGTTGCACAATTTTTTGTGTTTGAATAAACAAAATAAAGAAAGAATTAAATAAAGCAAATGGTTCATGAAACAATACCCCAGTTCCATCCTTGGTCAAATAGTCATTTCCAAACACTGTTAGTGCTGGTCTCCTCCCAACAGCAACTTGCTGGACCAGGGGCATCAGATTATTAGGAATTCCTCGAGGATCTTCACCGATGTCCCCGCTCGGATGAGCTCCAACAGGATTGAAATATCTTAGCAACATTATCTTCCACTCGCTATCAGCTTGGTGAATGTCATGACATATATCTTCAATCATAAGCTGCAACCATGAAATGAGAAACAATTTGATTATTCATCAAAGCAATGAGCATTAAATTATAGAGAATTATGGCAAAGAAGAATGAAGATACCTTAGTTCGTCCATAGGGGTTCATTGCGCTTAAAGGCGACTCTTCTGGACAAGGCAAATCCTTAGGCCACCCATAGACAGTTGCTGATGATGAAAACACAAGCTGAACACAAAAACATAAGACAATAAAATAATGTATGGAAAGGGTGCCTCATGCCTAAGAAACTACTGCAGACAAAACTTGGATACAAGCCATAGTTAATAATACCGAGCAGATACTGCTAGTCGAATACTTAACTTCATCATGAAACACAATAATACTTAATTGACAAGAGTCATTCAAAAGATGAAATCAAACTGCTATATAATCTCATTGTTGTCCTCTTTATGCTTTAACTTATATACTATGTACATATTCATGTGCTTAACTATATATTAGCAAGAAACAATGAGCTGCAATCTCTGATAGAATCTTACACTAACAATATCCTGTGAATCCCTCAATTCTCCTATGAAATAAAATAAGTGAATATTCAGTCACTACCTTCTTGCATCTGTGAGCAGCCATTACTTCCAAAAGAGTAATTGTACCAATGAGGTTGTTCTTATAATAAAGCAAAGGCTTCTGGACACTTTCACCCACAGCTTTTAAACCAGCAAAATGTATAATTGCGTCAAACCTGTTGATAGAATCCATTGTTTCCATTACTGAAATGTGCATAATAATTGCCATAATTTAGGGAAAAAATATGCAAATAAAACTAATGTTCCTCGGGAAGATCGAAAGAATTACATAGGTTGTAACTACGATGCAGCTTTTAAAACCAAAAACAATCTTAACACAGGAAACTCACAAACCAGTACTAACCATAAAATGTCACTTTGTGAATGCCAACAGATTTGACTAAAAACAGTATTTACAAAAAAAAAAAGAAGGGAAATGCATAAATAGAACCAATAAGGTCGTTATAAGGCTAAAAAAACAGGTATGCACCTGCAATTACATATGATGATAAAAAAATGGTTAAGACCTACTCTGTCGATGCAAAGACTTCTTCCAATGCCTCTTTATCCCGAATATCAATCTGCAAAAGAATTAACATGTTTAGCAATCAAATCCAATCAAAAACAGATTAGGAAATCTAGTGTTTCCATAAACTTTCATCAGAAAAACAAAGTAAAAGGATCCTAAACAAAATCATGTGAAATTGCCACCACAAGAAAAGTCAGTTTCTCTTGATTGCAGATATTGAACATAAATTCTTGGTGAAAATCTATCACATATATTCTCTTTGAAACCTTGCTGACGATTAACAAAAGGAAAGACCTTTTAAGGTTACTGGAAACAATTAATATAGTCCTACATGAAAAATTGTATAAAAAAAAATGTTCATAAGCTTAGGTGGGGAGCTATTAGATTAGTCTTACATGAAAAATTGTAATAAATGTTTATATGCTTGATGGGAGCTATTAATATGAGCAATTAAACATTTTGGGGCAGTGATTGAACCTAAAAAAGTCAATTTTCTCACCTAGATAAGTTGGTACAATTTGTATCCGAATATTCTTCTCTAAGGAAATTATGTGTTTAAAGGAGACTCTCCTATGGCAAAGCCTCCATCAGGATTCATATGTTGTTGATTAGGATTGATTCTCGTATTATAAGTAATGCTATATTGAAGTTGATTGGCTCAACTCTTATCCCAAAAACTTGAGCTACGACAAAATGCAAATTTATATATTTATATTCTTAATTGTATTCTCAACACCATATCACAACATCTTCATATGGGTACATGCATGAACAAAGCTCAAGTGATTACAAAACTTTATGTGTAAACTTGATTTGACTTGACTGTTATTTGAATTCCAAGAAATTGGTTTGAGGTCAAACAGAATTTTTGTTTCAAAATATACTAGGAAAGTGAAATTTTTGGATTGGAGCATTTTGCAAAAATAGATAAAATATTCTAGGCAAATGAAAAAACCTCCACCAAAGAAGACAACTGCTTCTCACAATCTCACATATCCTATCTGTTTCACAACCTGTATTTTTTTTTTTTTTGTGGTCGGAGCACAAACTAAATCTTGTTAGACGCTCATAGGTATATATAGTACGGCCTTAAGTTTCGTCTTATGCACTCCCTAATTTGATTAAAGAACTCCTGATAAATCAGAGGCGCCCAGAATCCCAATTTCTCCAATTGGTTCATGGATTAAAATCTTAGGACCGCTTTCCATACCCCACAACTAGGAACGATGTTGCTCCAGGATTCACGGAAAGAAAGCAAAATGAAGCATGACGATCAAGCAAACACTCAAAGATTATAAAGCTCATATCTACGAAAGAAAAACCACATGCATCAACAATACGCAAACGCAGAACCATACCCAGAGCCGAAATTGCTGCAGTTACCTTATGAAAGGTCAAATTTTTGCGGAACTCGCCGGCCAGCTCAGCGACGCGCTGGATGGCAACCTCGGAGGAGTTGTCGAGGTTATCCACCACGACGACGGAGCACCCCCCGAGGAGGAGCTGCAGCACGGTGTGGCTGCCGATGTAGCCTGCGCCACCGGTGACCAGGACGCGCCCAGCAGCGGAGAGTCGGAGCTGCATGCTGCGAGATGAAACGCGACGATTTAGGGCTCGAAGAAACTGCGATCGAGTGCCAGGCAGATTGGGAATGCGAAGGGGGGGGCGACTGCGGGGCGGTGTTTATACAAACGATTAGGCGCGGACCAGTTTGGGTGCTGCCCGTCGATATCGATGTGTCCGCATACGAAACTCTTTGGAACGGTTGGGTGGTAATACAACGACCGATACGTTTACCACCGCCTTGCGCCCGTATCCTTTTATGTGGGCCCACTCGTAGTTCCAATCACAGGCAGCATAGCTGCGTAGGTAGGGCGTAGGGGAGCCGAAGGACTCTGGACGTCTCCAGGCACAGAAGGAGTGACGGAATAAGGGCCTGTTTTCCAGATTTTTCATCTGTACACACTTTCCATCCAATCAGAAAACAGGTACATTTTCGGTAAACGTCTTTCTCGTGACGGTGATTTTAATGGTTTCGGTGTTGTATTTCGACGTGGAAGGAGGAAGAAGAACGGCCGGCTAGGGAGGCGAGCGCGGCACGTATCGCTCTCGGAGGCAAAGGCCGGTGGCGGGCAAAGCGCAACGTGGCCTGCGCACGAAGAGCCGTGGGAATCTGACGGCGGAGATAAGGATACCGCTTGACGTCGGAAGTTCCCAATTTAGTGATATGTCATTAATTAATTGATCCTTCGTTTTTTTTTATATTAAGCCGATTTGTCCGAGGGACACGGGCCGTCGGCTTGCACAACGAAAGGAAATTCGTTGACATAATATATCTGCAGCGAATGGTCGACATGGCAATTTTAAATTAGTTTTGTTTTGAGATTTTACATGTGCACTTAAATCTACTAAAAAAGGGCAGCTCATCCTAATAACCAATTCGCATAGTTATTTCGGAATCAACACATTAGTTAGTTTGATCAATGGCAAAGCTCCAGCACAATAAAAGATCTACAAGGAAACAGTATGGTTTTGTGTTCCTTTGCTATAAACACCTATACAGCCAAAAGCATCTTTCTAACAATAAGAATTATGAATCGATATGGCAATTCAACTCCACATTCCATTCTGAATTTCCACGCTACAGCAAAACTTGATTACAGTTGTAAAGGCAGGGAAAATTCTGCATTACTAAACAGATCATGGCTCCTGAGCCTTTACTGTCTGAAGCTGTCACAGTAGGTTTTATTTCTGTTAGTGTTGAAATTATACCCAAAGCAAGAATCAACTACTGAACTAGATTTACCCTGTCCACGAGCAAATCCACTTGTTCTCGGTACATCTCCTTCAGGTCGATGATATCAGCGCGGAGTTCCTCCAACTGTCAAGGTTCAAGATCAAAATCATTTATGCTGAAATCAACTTATCTGAATTGAGAAAGCTTGTTCTTCTACAACATGGAATGTGAAACACTCGTACTCGTGCTAAAGCAAATAAATCAGAAATATTTTCCACTTAACCTAGGGAAATTTTGAGGTTGTAATTTTGATGAAGGCGATTGAGGGTGCATACCTCTTCATCACGTTCACCCATAAGTTCTAGTGCCGCTGAGTGCCTTCGCCGCAGGGCTTCTAACTCTGCTCTTAACCCAGGCAAAGTTGCTGCTTCTGCTCTCAGCTTTTCACACTGCTTACGACAGCCATCCATCATTGTTATCAGGAATAGACACTAGAAAAATTATTATATGATTTAAAATACTAGCACTGTGGAAGACAACCTGCTCTGTCATTTTGACTAGTTCTTCAGCAAGAGAATCACGAATAGCTTCCAACGAAGCCTACAAACATGATCCAAGAATAGATTAAATAGGTTCATAAGGAATTGAGAAAGAATCACCAATATGTTGAACATGAAAGAGAAGGAACCAGAAATATAAATTAAAAATACTACACTAACTATACCCATCTACAAAAGGCAAGAGAATAGAAAAATCAAGGACAAGCATTTCAAACATGCAATATTAATGCACAGGTTTTTCTTTTTTGGTTTCGAAGCTCAATATAAATATCTATGATATGAACAGACTATGATGAAAGACAATCCTTATATTTCTCAATGACATTGCAGATAATCATAATGATTTCCTAATGCCACAATTCTATACTCTAGCACATTGTCAGAGTAAAAAATGCATCAAATTAGGCATCAGGAGAAGTGTGGATGCCAAAGAAATTTGTATTATAGCTGCTAATGTTCATTTGTCGACAGACATGTAGTTGTATGAGAGGCCCACTACTGCATCAAAACTCTTTTAAGTATGAAATTTAATAGGCATAGAAATTAACTCTTTACAAGAGGAATATCTACTAATACCAATCAGTGTCAGAATTGTCATACCAAGCGTGAAATATATGATGCAACTTCACCATCCTTATGCCGCAATGATGCTTCGTATGCACTTTGTGTCATGCTCTTCAGAAAATATGGAGAAACTGTTGCTTCACCAGATTGTCTCCTCTCTGAAAAAGGGTTGTCTGATGAGTCCAAGGATGCTTGCAAGAAAAAGCTTTCTTCCATGCTACCAGAACTCCCAGCACTTGAAAGGTTCCTAACCGATAAGTTTTCTGTGAAGTACCAATAGAATGAAAATTTAAACAATTGTTATATAGAAGTAAGAAGCTTTAAGTTTAAAACAATTGAGCACCAAAAAAGAAAAGACAATAGTAGATTTACTGGTTGTATTTTGATTTGCAATTGCAGTAGATTCACGAGAAACAATTTTTTCCAGTTCATCTTTGGCAGCTCCTACCCTTTCAAGCTCCTGCCAAAATCCAAACATCGAAATGAAATGCAACCTAATCTGTAAAACATATAGGTGAAGTAATTGCTAAGAAGACATATACTGAAAAGATTTACCATGCCAAGCCAGAGTTCTTCAACTGCAGACTTCCAGTAAAGGTTTAGCCAATCAGTTTTATAATATGTTAACAAATACTTATTTAGTTAATTAAAATGCAAGTGGCCAAGAGACTTGTGATACTGGTGAATGAAAACAATAAAAGGAAGTTACAAATAAGGAAAGGATGGTAAAAATATAGTAAATATATGGTGAAGATGACATGCGACTGTGAAGAGCATCTCAACAAACTCTGCCAAAACTTGAAAGAGTTAAAACAATGTTAAGTGTGATTACTTAGCACAAACCACTCCACACGGATATAGTATAAGCATCAAAGTCATAAGATATATGGGCATATCCACACATCATCATCATCATCATCTAGTCCCAACAATTTGAGGTAGGTTAAGTGGATGTTATTCCTCAATTGAACTTACTGCAATACTATATCACTGCTAATATTCAAATCAAGGGCTCACAATTTGACCAACCAACCAAACAGTGGAATGTATTGAGACGCTAGAACGCGAACCAAGTTGTCTTATTTGTTTGTGCTGTTAGTCCAAAATGAGCGAAGGTGTCTTCTCCCTCCAGCACATGAGGTGGAATGCATATGACAATAAGATCCCTCTTCTTTCCTCAGTATGTCTTATCCTCGTTCCTATTCCTTGGTTCTACCTCCACTGTCACCATGTGTCTATACACCAACATGATCTCATTTTACCCCAGCTTTGAACAAGACTATAAACCTTCCTCTAGTCTGCCTTTTTACCTATCCACCTTCCCCTCTAATCCAATCAACTATGTATCCGTCTTAGCATTTTCATTTTTTCTCAATTAATGTTTCGCACATATTCTTGGCATTCACATGTAAGGTATGTAACAAAATAGAAAGCAATTCATATAATTGTTAGAAAATGCAGCAACTAAAAAAGCTGCATTGGTTCATTCAGTATCATTATCTTTTGTTATTGTTTAAAAACAGTAGTAACCTTGATGATAAACTGAGAGAAAATAGATTGTGATAGCACAAACATAATCAATGATGATCACTAGATTCTATGATTAGAGTTGAATATATTAGAGTGCAATGTGTAACGGGTAGATGGAAATCAAATAACATTAATGCATTAAATGTTTTAATTGATTTGAATATTACTGAGAAATCAAAGAACAGGGCTCAATGGAATGGAGGGATGAGATTTATAAAACCAGCCACAAGAGAAATGGCATCACAATGATGACAATGATGGTGTTTAAAAATCAGTAGTAAAATTTTAAGGAATAATAGCCATATGAGGATACACTGGATACGTGATCATTTAAAAAGATTGTCTATCTTGACATCCAACTGACTTGATTCATACTGAAGGGAAACTATGATAGTAGACCACAATACAAATTACCTTTTCCAGAAGTTCTCTGTGAACCACCTCATCTTGTAACTCCCTTTTGTGTTTACTTCTAATCTCCTTGAGTTCTTCTTCAAATTGCTTGGCACGACCCTCTTGTGTAGCAGCTTCTTCCATTGCTGCTAGATATTCTTGTCTGCTTTCCGATGCCCTTTGCCTTTCCTTTTCAAGTGACTTACTCAGTTGTGTCTGCTCTGTTCTGATACAAGCAATCTGAACATTTGACATAATAATTAGTAATCTGGTCATCAAATTTATTTATTGAAAAAAAAAATGAAGGAATAGAAGTGTCAAAAAAGATATAATAAAATAAAAATGTTGCCAAACCTGAGTCTCAAGAACAGTAATCCGAGATAAATTTTGAGATAAACGTTCATTTAGGGTTCGTTCCTTTTCTTCTGCGGCGGCAGCTTTGGCTTCTGCCTCCTGTGAATTATAACCAGGCCACTATTAGTCTATCATGCAAATAATCTCAGTAACCTTCACTCCATTCAAAAATCTGAAACACATCTAAAAAGCACCGGCATATAGGTTTGACTATTTCAATTGGTTTTGATGTCTATAAGGAGGAACAAGAGCTAGTAAGATATCCAACAAATATCACTTATGAATTTCTACATGTTTGCAAAGTTCTTAAAATTTATATTTCAGATAAAAAATGTAATGTTCTTATCCTCTCTGGTTTTGTTAGTACAATCTCATTGTAGGTGATCCTTAAAAAGCATGTAGAAGGGGGAAAAAACTTCCATAATTCAAGTTGAAGGCATTAGAAATGTTCAAGGTTAACCTGCAAGCGAGAGTTTAGAGCTTTTTCCACACCAGCCCAGGCTTCAGCTCTTCTAGCAGCCGTCTCCTGTTAAAGTTGAAGTTAATAAACATTAAAAAAAATCAACTACAGAGATTCACATTGTGTAGTAGAGAAACACATGAAGAAAACAAACAAGCAAGCAGGAGAATTCCACAGAAATAAACCTGCATAGCTTCAATCTGTCTTAGAAGTGGGCGAGTTGACTCAGGAACTTGAGTGATCATTTCAGTGTAGCGGAGTTCACTATCCTGGAGATACACCAAGATAAAAGCAATAATTCTCAGAAATAGAACCGACTAGTAAGAGGCACCAATCCATTCCTGGAGTATTTAACATTGCCTGACATACATGGTAACGTTTTTGAAGATCATCCATATCCCTTCTCAGCATTTCTTCTCTAAATGCTGCCTGTAATAATTAAGCAAAAAAAAAAATAAAGAATAGAAAAGGCAAAGAAATCAAAAGGTCAGCACAGTAATATACAAGAATTTCACTAGCTGCTGAATGGTAACAATAACCTGCTGCTCTGTTCTAGTCAGACTCTGCCTCAACTCCTCAAGTGTTTGAATCAACATAGCTTCACGCTCACTTGCTTCCTTCAGGCGATTTTCAAGTTCGACCTTGGCCTCACAGTTAGCTCGTTCCTCTGCTAAAGCTTCAGCTTCTTTGGCTGCATTAAGTGCATTTGTATAAAATTCCTTCTGAGCAGCAAGTTCTGCTTGATTTCTTTCTATGGTTTCCTGCAGCAACTTCTCAGTAGCTGCCTTATCTCTCTTCATACTTTCTACTTTTGTCTCCTCAACCTAGAGAAAGCATTAGTCAGCAAAGAAATAATGTTTGGAGATATCATCCTACACCTTTCAGATAATGAATAAGTGGCAGCATTCAGCAACTTGACAGAAAACTTATGGAAATATAACAGGCAATTAATTCCAGAAACTTGTTCTAGACAACTAAATGGAACTTTGTTAATCAGATAATTTTGCAAGAATGAGGGTTGACCAAGATTGTGAGAGCAATGTTCCCATTACCAAATGAAGTGATTTTAGACGGAAAATCCTTCATCCTCTTAACTAAGCAGTGATATGAATAGGACTGGAAGGAGGATAGGAGAGGGATTAAAATAAGTAGCATAGCTCTCATCTAAGTTAAACTAAGTTGGCATCCTCAAATATACTACCAGAATCCTTCTTTCCTAAGAGACTTATCCGGTCCTTACCAAATTGTTCCGTGTGCTGCCTCAGATTCACTGCTGCTCCGATGTCTGATGCCTCCACATTGCTATTGGTAGCCCTCTGCTTACCCTCATCGCTGCTGCCTAGAAATCGCCCTTAACCCCTCCTCTCTGTTTATAGTTTCATACTTTTGATCTCCCACCCCTCAGTGATTGAAAGAAGAAATTGAATTTGATTCTTTCTATCACATTTCATGCCGGCCAGGAGCACACGTGTTGATTAAGACCATAATTGACCAACCACAGGAATAACCATGCGGTATGGGCAACATAAAGTAATTTACCCCATGGCAGCAAGTTTCGTGTGTCAATCTCACACCGGCTAAAATTTTTCGGGTGTGTTAGGGGGGCACAACTCGGTATTCTGTACCATGGTTAGCTCGTCAAAGCCAATAACTCTCTTTTACTAGTCCACAACTCTTAGTGCAGATTTAGTAGAATTAAACTAGGGTGTCAAAGATAGCAAGATTACACAATTAGATAATGGAGTGTGAAAGCTTAGAAATTCCAGTAAAAAGAAGGAAATGATTAACATGAGAGAAGAATATTTTGGTTTGAATTTAGGTTAACAGGAAAGCCATACTAAATTACCTGGAGCTTTGAATTGAGTCTTTGTTTTTCTTCTTCAAGCTCCCGAATCTGGTACCAAAAGAGCATCACCAAACAGAAAACATATCTTAAGATGGTCAAATAGCAATGATTAGCATAATAAAATAATCAAAATATATAGTCCTAACCTGTGCCCTTAGTTTCCTTATAGTTGCTTCTTGAGCAGCCTGCTTTTTTGACAGCTCTTCACCTATAACAAAAGGTAAGCCATGGCAATGAAGTAATTAGTAGATATTTGCAGGTGCAAAGATGATATTTGTTAATCCAAAACATCAGCTATGACGAGTATTGAGGGTTTGTTTAAAAACTTCTAGATAATTTATGGTTTGTTTACATTACAAATGCTAGAAAAATCAGCTAGCTGAGTTTGGCATTCTCTGCAAAGATAATATTACCATATCCACTCAGGATAATCAAAAAATATATTACTTAAATTTTAAGAGATCTAAATATATGGCTTGATGTTTTTAAGGTGACTAAGTGTCCATTCAATAAATTAAAATTCGGAGTTTAATTTTCTATTTTGCATATTTCCATTTTCTTGCAATTAATGGAACTACAAAAAAAAAAAGATAGTATTAGAATTTTGGAGAGAAGATGAACAACTAATGTAAATATATAAATGCGCACACACAAACACATATATATAACTGCTATCATTTGTGGAAAAGAGCATTTATTGCGAAGCCATACCCTAAGTGTGATAGAAAGAATCCCAAGGCAAATTTGGTAATTATCATCTCTTTTCTCCACTAATGAAGTCTCCAACACATACCCTACGTCAAGTTAATGCCTTAAATTTATTTCTTTGGAGTGGTCACAAATCTAACTGTCCTATTGTCATATTCTACCTCAGATAAAGAAATAAAAAACATTGAATTTACTGATAAAGTGATTATTATCATTAAGTAATAAATACTGAAGTAGGAAAGGCATTTCTGACATATAGTCATCAAATATAAGTTTAACGGAAATTGTAATTTCCAAAAAGATAAGAGATAAACCTTCTAAGATTTTTTATTGAAACATACAAATTCATAAATAAACCTAAGATATGTTAATGAAAATTTGCACCTCTCTTAATTTTAAAAAAAAAAAAATCATGCATTTGAAATGAATTGTGGTTCCTAGAACTAATTGACAGACGTTATATATAGAGAAGTTTTCTCTTTTGATCATTTGTTTTCACTTTCTCTTATACAATTTGTTCCATTTCAATTCTTTGAAATGGATTTAGCTTCGGCTAAATTTTCTCAAAAACAAATAAATCATTTTGATATATTTTTCTTTCGCTCAAAGATTCAATTGTGTAGAAAAAAAAACAGAAACTGCGATTTTAAGTTTAGAAGAACTTGAGCACATTTTGCATACTTGAGCACATTATACAACACCAAGAAGCCAAGCTGAAGTTAAGCTAGTTTAGCAACAAAACAACTGTAAAGCTTGACATGAGTTAAGCAAGTTGAGCATGGGTTTAAATTTAGTTGTGTAAAAGTTATGCTCTGTCAGGATTCCTTCATGTGAGCTTGAGCAAGGTAAAGCATGATTTACTAAATCCATTTAGAGGTCCAACTGCAAGGCTACTGAAATTGCAGTACTCCACTGAAAAGCAAGAAAAGTTATTTACGACATACCTTCAGCCATAACTTGACTAATTATCTCATCTTTCTCCTTCAAAAGAGCAGCAGCATCATTTTTTTTGCTTTGTTCTCTCCTTAATGTATCCCTTTCTCTGGTAAGTGCATAAACCTGCAGAAAAAATTTGGCATTATTGAACAAAAAAATTATTTTATATTTCAGCAGCAAGAGAGACAGCATGCTAATTCATTAATATGTGAATACATGAACCAAGAAAGTTCATTAATATGTGAATACATGAACCAAGATAATTCATTAATATGTAATACAGGAGATAAGACCTAGAGCCTGGAGGAGATTTTCTTGGTCACCTTTTACCTTCACACCTTCTACTCAAATTGATTCGACTCTTCTAAATATAAATCTACTGGTCGCCTTTTAACATGTCCCCTCCATCTCAGCCTATTTGATCTCCTTTTATCATCTATTGGAGGAACACTTAATTGCTCTCAGATATTAATTTCTATTAGTTTATCCTTTCTAGTAACTTCAAATCCACAGCTGCTACATTAACCTTTTAACTGAACTTTTAGAAGTAGATGCTTAATATCATGGACTCTCTACCAATAGAAGAAATGTAAATTGCCAGAAGGTAACAAAACAAGTCACAACACTTGGTATTTACTGAGAAGTAAAAAATTTGAATATAATGAGCAAACACATAAGAAACTGATATCCTGGATGCAGCTAGAAAATTTTCTTCCAAGGAAAGGTCATCTTTCCATGAAAAAAAATATACAATTAAAATTTGAAGATATCGTGTGTAATACCTAACATTGAGACACTTTATAATTGTAACAATGCCAAAATATATGTTTTGGTGTGAAAGAATCAAGACAATCAGAAACTGAAATAATAAGCCATTGTTGTCTTCCACAAGGTCATATCATGGTCAGCAAGATGGTTAATACAGATATGTGAGTCAGAAACTGAAAGAACAAGTCATTGTTATCTTCCACAAAGTCATATCATGGACATTAAGATGGTTAATACAGACTCCATACCCGTGTCGGATTCTGACACTCCATGTGGGCTCTTTGTCCCCTATCACATATAAGAATTTTTAGAAACAACCATGCTGAAAATTCACACCCGTGTAAAGGGTACTCCTGCCCAAGTTGAATTAACATAGTATGCCATAACAGTAACTGTGATCAGCTCAAACAATTAATCTTTACTAATCTTTTTCAAAATATTGGTCATGCTTTCTAATCTGATCAGAATCCTCCAGTAATTGTTCCCACTGCCAACTATGTACCCTTTTGCTTTCTTCTGCAATCATTATTGATTACTGTCTTCCTCAATACTATCTTATATTTGAATGGCTATGAATGTCATATTGCAGCAATAACCACCATACCTAGGTCCATAATTTATATCCAAACTTAAACGTCATGCAAAAAGACAGGACAGTCTAAACCTGTAATTGTTTCAAACAGCCATTCTTATCAAACGAGAACAATAAAAATGGTTTTTGGTTTTACATTGTAATCAATTGAAAGATAAGGACACAGGACAGAAGTTAAATACCAAATCCCTCTATCCAAATGTTACATGAACAAATAGAGGCAACACATTCAAGTGAGTGAAGTGTGAACAAATAGTTGAAATACCCAGATCAAGTCAACGTAAATTGTATATTCCAGTGAGATATAGAGAGATGACATAGTGACATAAAAAACAGGAAGTGTAATGTGTTATTTGCACCTTTCTTTCAAGAGATGACACCTTTTGATGATATTCATCTCGTAATGCATCTATTTCATCTTCTTTCGATTTCCTCTGTGAAAATAACAAAAACTTAGAATCAAATGACAAGGCATTTTAACCAAAACAAGGAACAAAGTTACAATCACGCAGTAAGAAAGAAATAAAGAAGAGAACATCCATGTCAAAAAACACAAGTAAAAACTGTATATGCAGAAATTAACAGAATTATCCATGTCAACAGATCTCAAAGGTCAAAACATGCAAACTTATGGATAAGCCATTTAGTGTTTACCAGTATGGATGTTTCTTACTGAGAAATTATACAGCCCATTATCATGCAACTCATTTAAATGCATTGAAATCCCAGCTTTCATACATTTAATTACATTTCTAAACAACATGGGAAAAGCAGAAACCTCTTGGTGTGTCCTTTCCTAAATTTACATGCAAGGATTAACTCTATGAATAAGAAGAGTCTACAACATAGACTCGAGAGACAAACAAAACAGAGGCACAACATCTTCTATATTGCTTAAGAATGCATATGTATAATTGCATTTGTTTTAATAAAAAAATTTAAGATATTGCAAGCTCCAACAAAATACATCAACTACAAAGGTACCTTTGTGAAATCTATTATATTCAGTAGTAAAAACAACATATACTAGTTTCTTAGCTACCTTTAGATCCTCAATAACAGATTTCAACTGCTCATTCTCGTTCATCAGTTTAGCAATTTCATCAGCTTTAGCCTGCAAAATCATGCTGATAAAATGTTAAGCAATACTAATGGGTGTAGGAAACTAATATCGTACTATAATACCTGAAGAAGATTGTTACAGTTAAAAAAAACATCAACAATCCAAAAATTCAAGATGTTAGTATTTCAGAAAGCCACATATCATAGCCAACTAGCATCTAGTTATAGACCAAACGACAACAAATAACTTCGAGTTTTGCTATTGGAAGTACAAGGGTGACAAACTTTGTGTCATGGTACAAAGGACTGCTTGACAAAATACAGGTAATGTTGCATAAGTTGGCATTTCCATAATCCCACATTACTTAAACTGAATTACCTAAAATTTTATTACCTGGGCTTGCCTAGCTGCACCTTTTAATGCAGATTCCATCATTAGCATTTCCTGTTTTACCTTCTCTATTTCCCCTGGCTGATCCACTGAACTTAAAGCATTATCTGATGAAATAAATGAAGGCTTGGCACTCTCATGTTCATCATCTGTTTCCCTGGAGTTTTTTAATGACTTGGGAGATGCATTGGTATCATGAGTTACTGAGTCAGATGGCATTTCATGATCCTGCTCAGTATGGATTGCAACTAGAACATTATTATATGATGGTTCATTGGCATGATCATACTTGTCTACACTAACAGGAAGTGCAACTGAAGTTTCTTTGCCAAGGTTTTCTGGGGCAAAAAGTACTTCAGAATGTTCAGAAGACTCTTTATCTAGAGGCTGCTCAGCTTTAGTCTCCTGTACGATATCAGTTCCCTGTGAATCTAGTACATGATGTGACTCTTCAGGTTTTTTTAGTACATTGTTGGCAGTTAATTCTACACAGTCAGCAATTGGTTGTGAAGGATCTTCTGGTCTTGAGTTATCACTAGCTTGGATGTCACCATCTGTTTTCTGTTGGAAAATAGATGATGAATCTTCTTCTTCCTTGCTTCTAGACAATAAAGTCCCCGTTCCAGCTTCCAAATCATTTGGTTCAACACCTTTGTTCACGTCAAGGCTTTGAGGTTCTTCAATCATTGTGTTGGCACTAGTAGACATGATGTCAGTATCTCTAGTTATAGAATCTTCATGTCCCTTGTCAGAAATAGTTGGTTTACTGATGGGTAAAGATGATGGAACACTTGAGGCCATTTCATGTTCTTCAGCTGTTAAAGGATGTTGTGAAAATTCAGCAACTATTGTTTGTTCAGAAGCACTTTCCTCTTCTTTTTGCCCCATAAAGGACATCATAGGTTCAAAAAGGCCTTGCCTACCAGATGTTGATGTCCATTTTCCAGAACCTGATGGACAAAACAAATGATTAAAACCTTGTAAGAAGCAAATATGTCATGGTTCAACAATGTCTAATTTCTAGAAAAACAAAGATAAACAAAACTCATAACTAATGGATAAAAATATAAATTATACAGGAAGAAGAATTACATGATAGGTAGCTTGTGGAACAACATATGCCTGGAGGTTCTTTATTAATTGAGGAACAACATGTACACCTAACCCCTCAAACAAGCCTATACTCTACAGAACTTTGAAAAATCAATTTTTATAAAGTAGAAAGAAGAGGAAGAGGCATAAGCATATTTACAAAATAATTCAAATTAAGCACGGTCAGAGAGTACCCATCACTTATGTTTTGGTTCTTTATATTATATATATATACAAACATCATTCAGATCCTACCATAATGCTAGGGAATACCAGCACTTCCGTCTCCTATGAGTTGCACATAAATGAGAAAGTTCACTAATGATTCTTAAGGACAATAAGAACAAAAATTCAGCAGAAAGATTGCCTTTACTTATACCGATATGTCTCAGGCAATTAAGAAATCATCATATTCACACACACTAAAAAAATATGAAGAACGAGAAATGATGATGAAAAACATAAATATATTACCATCGTCGCTGGCATCATGTTTCTCCTCCAATCCGAGAGCACTATCAAAATTCTTCTCGATGTTCTTCACGCTTTCACTCAGTTTCGCCACGGCCCCAGCCAAATCCGGGAAGCCGCCTAAAGACACATTCCCAAACCACGCCATCCTCCGCTATTCAATTCCAAGCCCCTTCCTATTGTGATCCCAGATTCAGAGCTTGCATTTAAGCATCCACTCTGTGAGAGAAGTTGCCTCAAGGATCCAGATCCTGACACGCAAGACACGATGCATTGGAATACGGATGTGAGATCCAATTGAGCCGAGAAAGTGCGATCATCTAGCAGAAAAACGATGGGGAAGAGTCGGGGCGGAAGGAGAGCAAACCTCAATCCGGAGAAGAGCTCCGGATCCGGCGGAGCGGCGGCGGATCGGCCCAACGGAAACACAAAATAGCCTTCGCGAGTCTCAGGATTTGAGATTCGCCGATCTGGACACGGACGCCGACGGGGGATTAGTCATAGGCGGTGCGCCAATGCTTGCGACGGGCCCAGTCCTGAGCACCCTCTCATAATTTTATTTCAAAATATCTTTAGATTCAAAGGTATTATAGCTGATAACTACTTGTGTTATAGAAATTATACGTCATCTTCTATTTGTGCAATATGTAAGTATTCCGTCCCCTCGAGATGATTTAATGGCTAGTACATGAGATGTTGCTATAATAAGGTCTGGGGTTTAAATCTCAGTAAAGCCGAGATAAAATGTCTCCCTTATGTGCTAGTCACTATTCCAAAGGCTAGTAGCCGCCCGTGATTTACCTCCTC
>JBBMJZ010000053.1:10110745-10122296 GCA_037833815.1 Zingiber zerumbet
ACCATCGTACTACGTACTGGGAATACCGTAGTCGAGAAGAACAATATGGGGACTTTAGTTTCCGAGTTAATCTTCCTAATTTTTTTAGCACATTACAAGCGGAAGGCTTCATTGATTGGCTCAACAAAGTAGAGAGGATTTTCGAGTACAAGGAAGTACCTGATCACATCAAAGTAAAATTGGTCATTATCAAGTTCAAAGGTCGAGCCTCAGCATGGTGGGAGCAGCTTCGGCGATCACGAGAGAGACAAGGTAAATCTAAAATCACCGATTGAGAAAAATTTAAAAAACTTATGAGAACCCACTTTCTTTCCTTTGGTTATGCGTAAACATTGTTTCAAAGACTCCATACATTGAGGCAAGGGGCTAGAACCGTCGATGGCTATACGGAGGAATTCTATCAGCTTATTGCTAGGAAAGATCTATCTTAAATCGAGGAGCAAACGACAACGCGATATTTAAAGGGATTACAACGACCTTTACAAGATTCCTTGAGCCTCCACTCACTCTAGATTGTTTCAGAGTCTTATCAGCGAGTTTGATGGTTGAAAACCAGTTAAACCGTAGACTAACAAATTAAAGCGATCAAAACAATCGAGTTGTTTGCCCTCAGGAGTTGCGCCCTTCCCAATAACCACCACAAGGTAATTCTAAGACCTTTATCAAGTGTTTTCGATGTGGTGAACAGGGGCATCTAGCTTCAAATTGTAAAAGATCCCTAAATCAAAAAAATAAAACTCTGTTGGTTGAGGAAGACATGGAGGATGAATCCGAACAAATTGATGAGCCGATTTACAACGATGATATCGATGACAAGATTCTTTATGGAGATGGTCATGAGACTCTCATCATACACAAGAGCCTACTGGTCCCCAAGGAAGAATCGGAAGAGGATTGGCTGAGAACTAGCATCTTTCACATAACTTGCACAATTGCAGATAAAGTTTACAAGATAATTATTGATAGTGGAAGCTGTGAAAATATTGTATCTGAAGAAGTTGTGCAAAAGCTGCAGTTGAAGACGGATCGTCATTCAAAACCCTACAAGTTGTCATGGCTGAGCAAAGTGAGTGAGGTAACTGTAAATAGAATGTATCTTTTAACTTTTTCTATTGACAACTAGTATTACGATCGAGCATGGTGTGATATTGTGTCAATGGACGCATGTCATGAATTGTTGGGATGACCTTGGCAATATGATCATAGCTTCATCCACAATGGACGAAAGAACACCTACGCCCTCAGCATCAAAGGGAGGAATATCGTATTAGCTCCTCGACGAGAAGGAACCCCTTCAAATTTGATAACGAATAACTCTACACTACTTTCTATGTCTAGATTTTTGAACGAGATGAAGTGCGAAGACATAGTCTATGCTTTGCTTCCTTATAAAAGCGATGAAATAGACCTAGACTCGGATCTACCAGCTAAGGTGCAACAACTCCTATCCGACTTTGTTGATTTAATGGCTGAAGACCTTCCTCCGAGACTTCTCCCTATGAGAGATATTCAACACCAGATTGACCTCATTCCAGGGTCAAGCTTACCTAACCAGCTGGCATATCGTCTTAGCCCTAAGGATGTTGAAGAACTATAACGACAAGTTGTGGAGCTATTGAGACAAGGGTATTCTCCTGAGAGTATGAGCTCTTGTGTAGTCCCTGCCCTACTCGTGCCAAAGAAAGATGGTTTGTGGCGCATGTGTATTGATAGCAGAGTCGTCAACAAAATCACGGTGAAATATAGATTCCTGATTCCTCGCTTAGATGACATGTTGGATCAATTTTCCGGTTCAAAGATCTTCTCCAAGATCGATCTTAAGAGTGGATACCCCCATATTCGAATTAAGCTCGGAGATGAATGGAAGGTCGCCTTCAAGACACAACATGGGTTGTACAAGTGGATGGTCATGCCTTTCGGACTATCTAATACACCTAGCACGTTTATGAGATTCATGCATGAGGTCTTGTGAACTTTCATGGGAAGATTCGTGGTTGCATACTTTGACGGCATCCTCATTTATAGCCCGACATGAGTTTTGCACCTTGATCACCTCCGCATTGTTTTTGAGAAGCTAAAGGTGAAACACTTGTTCATCAACAATAAGAAGTGTTCTTTCTGCACAACCTCAGTTTTGTTTCTTGGATTTATAGTATCTATCGATGGTGCTAGTGTAGATCCATCAAAGATAAATGCAATCTTAGAGTGACCGCAACCAAAAACCATTCACAACGTCTAAAGTTTTCATGCATTAACCTCTTTTTACCGCAAATTCATTCGGAATTTCAGCTCCTTAATTGCTCTTATCACTGAGTGTCTCAAGGGGCGCGAGTTTAAGTTGATTGAAGCGGCTGCGACTAGTTTTCAACTGGTGAAGCAAAAGATGACAGAAACACCCATTCTAGCACTTCTAAATTTCGACAAACTATTCGAAGTAAACTATGATGCATCTAGCATTGACATTGGTGGTGTTCTAAGTCAATTAAGATGTCCTATTGCTTTCTTCAGCGAGAAACTATTTGGTGCTAAGAAAAATTACTCTACCTATGACATGGAATTCTACGCTATTGTGTAATCTTTGAAGCATTGGTGTCATTATCTTGTGCAGAAAGAATTTATCTTGTTCACTGATCATGAGGCTTTGAAGTACATCAATGGCTCACACAAGCTAAGTAGTCGACACGCCAAGTGGGTAAACTACTTGCAGGAGTTCACCTTCACGCTGAAGAATCAATCCGGGAGTCTCAATCATGTTGCAGATGCTCTAATCCGTCGTTCTTCCCTGCTTACTACCATAAGCATTAGGGTTGCCGACTTTGGATCTTTCTCAGATATGTATATTAATGATCCCTCTTTTGGCAAGATATTTCAAGAGGTAAATAATGGTCTTCGTAATGACTTTATTTTGCACAATGGTTATCTATTTCGTGGACTACGATTATGCATTCTAGACCGTTCCTTAAGGTAGCACATTATCAGTGAATTGCATAATGAAGGACACTATGGTCGAGATAAGACATTAGCCCTCATCTCTTCTGACTTCTATTAACCCAAGGTAACCAGTGATGTAGCTCATATCGTGGACCGTTGCTTTGTCTGTCAGCAATCTAAGGGAACTCTTACCAATACTGGTTTGTATACTCCCTTACCAATTTCTGAAGTCCCTTGGTGCGAGGTTAGCATGAATTTTGTATTGGGTTTACCTCGCACCCAACGGACTGCAGATTCTATTCTTGTTATGGTGGACCGATTCTCCAAGATGGCTCACTTTGTGACGTGCAGAAAAACCATGGATGTTGTTCGGATTGCCACCCTCTTCTTCAAAGAGATTGTGCATTTACATAGTATTCCAGAAACTATTACTTCATATCGTGATACTAAATTTGTCAATCAATTTTGGAAGACTTTATGGGGAAAGCTAGGGACGAAACTAAACTTCAGCAGCGCCTATCACCCTCAAACGGATGGTCAGACCGAGGTAGTGAATCAGAGCTTAGGAAATCTTCTGAGATGTCTCACAGGAACCAAACTGAAGCAATGGGATTTGGTTTTACCTCAGGCAAAATTCGCATACAACATATTAAAGAACATGACCACTGGTTTGAGTCCTTTTGAAGTTGTTTATGGATGAATCCCATCCGAGATACTAGATTTAGTCCCTATTTCGTGTCCAGGACAAGCTAACCCCAAGGCTGAGGAGATGGTCGAGCATCTGCGAGTTATTCATGAGTAGGTTAAGCAGGTTATTTAAGAAAGCAACACTAAATACAAGATTAGGGCAAATCGGCATCGACGTCAGGTTATTTTTGATGTTGGTGATATGGTTTAGGCTGTATTAAGTCGTGACCATTTCCCTGTTGGTGAATACAACAAGCTCAAAGATTGAAAGATTGGACCTTGCGAGATACTAGAAAAGATTAATGACAATGCCTATAGGTTGCGTCTTCCTAGTCATTTAAAAACTTCTAATGTTTTTAATATAAAACACCTAAGTCATTGTGCAAAAGCACCTAAGTCATTGTGCTCTGGAGCCGGATACATCTACCCTAAACTCGAGGATGAGTTCTCTTCAACTCCAAGCAACAGATGCAAGAGAAGATCCAAATTGGATTTTTTTAAGTAGTTATTCGTTAATCTTTATTTTTTTAATTATATTTAATTTTGTCCTAAATCTTAGGAACCAAATCTTGTTAGTTAATTTATCCTCAATCTTAGGGGATAAGTCTAGTTTGTTATTTTTATGTTTAGATTTTTTTGAGGATTTTGAAAGATATATAAACCTATGCTTAGATGATGTTTAGGATAAGTTATTTTGATATTTAATCAATTGGTTTCGCTTAAGCCACGTTACGGCTACATCTCTTTTATTCTTCTATTCCCGCTCTTGTTTTTTTTAGACGATTTTTTTTAAAGCCTAGCTTGGGATACTTCTTCTTTCGATATTTCTCTCTTATTTCCTCATTAATTCTTCTGAAACATCATGCCTCAGAATAATCTATATTCTGCTCAGTATCCAATCGATCTAATCCACCAAGACTTTTTCTGCAATACTAAATTAGCACAATAGCAATAATAGTAATGCAAAATAGTGTTGGTAAAACTATACTTCAACCACACTTGCTTTGAGTTTACTACGCATCATTACCTAGGGTTACCAGCTTCTAGGATTTTTTTTTCTTAGAGTTTATTCCTTCAAAACTTCTCATTACTGAGGGTTACCACCCCTTAGGATTTTCCCTTGCTTAGATTTTACTCCTCCAAGACTCCTGATTACCTAATGTTACCTCCTTCTAGAATTTTCCTTTGCTTAGAGTTTACTCATTTAAGACTTCTCATATCTAGAGTTACCTCCCTTAGAATTTTCTTTTTGCTTAGAGAGAGGGGGCGGGTAGCCAAAAAAATAAAGTCATTTGGTTAAAGTCAACGAGAAAAAAATAAATAGATTTTTAATTATAATTTTTGAATTTCCTTTTATTCAAAAAAAGTATATATATATATATATTATTTAGTAAAAATAAAAATTAAAAAAAATAAATTTAAGTATTTACGGAGTATTGTAATGTGTTTAAGGGATATATTCATAGATTAGGGATTTATATAAGAAAATATTATTTTTTAAAAAATTCAAAATCTAAAAATAATAATAGATATTTTCTGTTATTTTTTTATTAATATTTTTTTTAATTTTGAATTAAAAAAATTAATTAAAATATTTTTTAAAGATTTTATTTTAGGGCTCATACTTCCCAATTAGATTATAATTTTCAAGCTATTTTTTTAAAAAGATTTTACTCCTATGGTTTAAGCTTTCCAGTTAAATTACAGTGTTTTGTAAAAAGAAAAATAAAAAATGAAATAAATTTAAGTATTTATAGAGTATTGTAATATATTTAGGGGATACATTTATGTATTAGGAATTTATCTAAAGAAATATCAACTTTTTTAATTCAAAATTAAAAAAAAAATAATTAAAAAAAATTCTGATATGTGCGTGCAGTATATATATATATATATAATCTTAAAAAAAAATATTTTATGTTATTATTTGTATAATATTCCGAATATTTTATTATATCTGTGAGAGGGTTAAATCTGAATCTTTTATTTTTTTTTCTAAAATAGTTATATTTTAAATCATCATAAATTATGCATGTGGCAAGTGTCTCTATGAATCATTATTAGAATAAATCAACTTAATATTTTTTAATTTAAGTTATTAAAATTACTATATATTTTATATTAACTTTGCCAAAATTATTTTAATTAGATCATTATTAGTAATATAAAGATTACCGTTACAATACTAGTGATTTGGATAAAATTAAAATAATGAAAACTATAACTAGTGCACCTTTAAATTTCGCCTCATAAACTCTAATCAAAATTTTGTACATTTATAAAATTATTTCCTAAAATAAATTTGAATATAAGTGACGAAAAAAAAGACACATGGACTAATTTGACTTGAGCGTTATTAAGGAAAAAAATAATGAATTATTTGATTTGATTGATTCGTTAACAAAACAACATCCAGTTGATTAAGTCGTTTGCAGTTCCTAATTACACGGAATCCCACTCCGTTTCTGTTTTCACTCTCTTAATTCTCCACTTGTCCCTATAAATATAACACAACTAAAATCTCCTTAATCCACCGGCACTCGGACTCTTCTCATCTACCGTCTTTTCTCCTCTTCCACAACAAGAAACAGAGCAATGGCGACCGGCGATTACCGTTCTCCATCGTTCGTCTTCAAGGTGCCTAAGCGCAGGCGAACAAAGCATCGCTACCCATCGCCTCTGTCAGATTCTGGCCTCACCGAAGATGAGGAGGAGTGTATCCTCGCGCTACTAGACTTATCAAGGGCTCCGTTCTTTCACGAAGACGAGATGACTCCGGCAGAGGAAGAAAGGTCCCCGCTTTCATCGCCGGAGGTGGAGCAACTGAGCCAGCCGCTTTCGCCGCCGGAGGTGGAGAAACGGAACCAATCACTTCCGTCGCCATCCCCGTCTCCACCAAAACAGCAGCAAGAGTTGTCTCCAATTTCACTGCCGTCGCTGTCGCAGCAGGACAAGCCACTACCACCGCCTCCTCCAGCGGAGAGAGACTTACATCCTCTTCTGCCGCAACAAAACCAACCGTTTTCGCCACCTCCTCAGGCGGAGAGAGACTTACGTCCTCTTCCTCCGCCTCTGCCGACGCAAACGCCGTCTCTAGTATTGTGCCCGATGCCACTACAATGTTATCGACCTCCACTGCTTCTGCCGCAGCCGCCGATCCAACGACCATCTCCGATTGTATCTCTGGCGCCGAAACAGCACAGCCAGACGCGTTATGTATGTTCCGAGTGCGGTAAGGTGTTCTCTTCCTACCAGGCCTTGGGGGGCCATAAAACCAGCCACCGGAAGCTCCCTGCCGAAAACAGAGCCGCCGAGTCAGCGGCCGTCGTCACCGGAGAAGCAGAGCAAAACAAGCCTCACACTTGCTCTTTGTGCTCCAAGTCGTTCGCGACGGGGCAAGCGCTAGGCGGGCACATGAGGGCTCACTACGAGGGCAATAAACGGCAAGCCACAGCCGAGAGCAGGCTGATGGCGGGGCCATCGTCTTCGCTGACTGAGTGCTCGACGGAGAAGGGCTTGAGAATTGACCTCAACCAGCCAGCGATGCCGGAAGCGGAATGGGCTAAGGAAGAGGAAGCGGTGAGCTCTCATTCGGCGGCGGTGGCCACCTCTCGCCCTCCTCGCTTCTTTACTTTCTTTTAAGACATTAATTAATCTGATTAGTTTAATTAAACTTTTTTTTTAAAAAAAAAGAAAGATAAAAAATGCAAGTTAAAGAAAAGGTCTCTGTTATTTGATTGTTGTAAAGAGATTAAATTTTCTTTGATATTTGTGGCCAATTTGGAGATATTGCAAGAATTATGCAATTATTTTGGAAAGTAATGAAGTATAATTTTGGTGGATATGCTTTTAAGGTGTTCAAATTTTGTTATCAACATTAACTTAGTTATTAATCTAACGAATGTCATCTTATTTGATCAATTTTATATAACAATATTGTTAATTAAAGGGTGAATGGAGAATGATTTAAAATTACAATAAGAGGAAACTTTCTTTTCTATTAATTAACTAATCAAAATTAATTTTATTAGAAGTCTACAACTTAATATTTAAAAAGATCTTCTGTGAATTTAATCAAATATATGTTTTTAAATATAATTTAAAAATGAGATATGGTGAATCAAATTAAATCTTTAATTCTCATCTTGAGTTGTCCTAATTGAACTAGGACTAAATCCAATAAACTAAGAATTCTATCTCCTCATAATGAATACCTCCTCCATCCTACTGGAGAAGCTCTAGCTTTTTAGTAAAACTCTTTTTCTTTGTTACTTTGTTGTTGCATTTTATTCAATCAACATATCAATAAATGACTACTTAGTCAATTCAAGGAACACCATTTTGCATGCTCAAGAGTTGATTTCCTCCTTTTAGATCTATAATGTTTAGAGAGATAACTTATCCCTTCTCTATAAGAAGAGAGTGACACAATTCGACCTAGTGATCTCGACTCTGAGAGTTCTTCTACTCATTGAATTCAAATCAAGAGGGTGGTGGTCTTCTTTTAGCCATACCTCGGTGGCGCTATGGGATCCCCCTCCTTTGGGTGAGATTTTCTCATACAGAGAAGGGGAGATTTCCTGAGGAATTTGACATTATACGAGCAAGGATCCTTTAGAGTTGGTTTCTGATGGTAGGTAAGGGGCAATGGGCAACAGGGAATTGTGCCATGGTGTCCACTTCGGTGAGGACAACAAGTGTTTTAAATGTTTTTCAACATGTAGCTCAGGGTAATGGTGAAATATCAAAGGTTGGAGGGTCTCAACTTCACACGTTGCTCCGGTAGTAGGATGATTTTTTATTCACTTGTGGATATCATATTAAATTTTTGACGCTATTGTCAGATTATTTCGATTAACATTATTTGATGAGTAATTTAGTTAATTTAGATTTTTTTTTCTGTATTTCTTTGCTACGACATCTTTTATTTTTTCTTTTAATATTTTACTGTCCTTTCTAGCTTCTCTGTTTCTAGTGGATAGATTTTCTTTATAAGCAAGATGGATACTTAAACTCAATGGTTCGGCCTATTAGATGCTGTAAATTTTTTTGACTGTTATTTTGAGCTTTACGGTGTAAGATTCCATGATGTCGGTGATTGCCCAATGTTTTTAGACCCTGTATATAGAGTATATGGAAAAAATAGTATATCCTTCCTGAATACCTTCAATGAGTACAATAGTTGTATTCTGAGATGTGTGAAATAACAGGACATACCATCTATATTTACAGTAAGTTTCATAATGATAATTTTTTATTGTCGGGTATAAGCTCAAATTTAAATGAAGTATCCTCCCCATTTCCTCCATCCCAAGGGTCACTTATGTCTTCTAGATAAATTTTATTTTTCCATGATCCAGATTAAGTTATATCATCAATTTTTTATTCACACATTAGTGGTTCAAAACTAATTTTTCAATCATGTTATTATTAAATTTAATCAGGTTAATACGCTGACATATGTTTAAAAATAACTATAATATTAAAAAAATGTTTATGTTTTTACAATTATATGCAACGACAAGAGAAAGATTATAAATTTAATTAAAAAATAATCAAACTAAATAGATTAATTAAGACTTAAAAGAAACTACGAGACGCGAGGAGGTTGAGACCTGACCTTCGCCCGCGGCTGAGAGCTTGCTCCTTCCTTCTCCATAGCCCAATCTGCTTCTGGCGTCGCCGGCTGGTTGAGATCAATTACCGATCCCATCGCCGTCGTGCCTCGCGGTAGAGAAGACGACGGCCCTGTTTTTGACAAGGCGCTTCCGGTGGCTAGTTTTCAGAATGTCAATTCAATACTCTCTCTAACGCCAGCAGTCCAATTTCAATAAAATTTGAACCACCGCATTAGTGGCCTTGGAATATGGATCCAATGTTCACCAACGTAACAATTCAAATTTTGCTCGACTAGCAGAATGGAGGTACATATTGTAATTTATTTATATATTTTGATAATAAATTAATAGAATTGTTAGTTAGATTTATTTTCATAAAATATTTTTCTGTTAGTTTTAATCTAAATATATATATATATTTAAATATTTTTGTCAAAAATTACTTAATCCATCTATAAACGTGCTGTTTGAACCACACACTCGTATAATTAAAGATTAGTGAGACAAGGAAAAAAAATAATTGAAGAATTTAGTATATTAAATAATAAAGTTTCTTTATATTATGATATTTGGAGTATATTACATTTGAGGTGTGTAGTTCCCTCTTGTTTATCTTTTAGACCTTTGTACTTGGTGCATGATTTATTTTATTATTATGGTAGGATATATATTGCTTACCTTAACTCTACTCTTGATCGTTTCATGAGATTGATACTTATTTTGCTTGCCTTTATGTTTAGTTTATTTGATATCTATGTAGTTTCTTTATTTTCACGCATGTATTGTTTGAGTATTACCATAATATAGTTACAGATTTATGCTCAGACATTTACACCATATATTGATACACTTAGGCTTGTAACCATATATTAGTAATACTATAGTATAGTTGTATACTCTTATGAGTGCATAAATGTTAGCGAGACTATACTTGCTTATACGGGATAGATATCTTACCCTAACAGAGTGATAGAGTATTCCACTGGGTTATCCCCTTTAGATCGACCTCCATGACTACTTGATTTAGAATTTGTTGGTTTATGATATTCATGACGATATAAGAGAGTTAGATGAGATATTATGACTAGATGACTGAGATTCCCTTGATTGAGATTGTTACTATTATACTTACTATTGTAATACTTAGACATATTATTAGACTTATTACTTATTGTATAGCAATGCATTTGATCTGCTCATTAGATCAAATAATGATCTTGAACTATCATATGTAGATTGTAGTGAGATAACTGAATATCCTATTTGACCCCTTGCTAGTTGTTTGAGTTTGTAACTATATGCTAGTAAGACTGTACCATAGTGTTGCTAGCAAAGTTTACTCTTAGAGGTGACTATCATTGCTTATGTATCATTTTTAGTTTGTATACTTATATATCCTGTCTGCCTACGAGACCATTTGTGATAGAGAGTTTTCCCACAAACAGTGACTATTTACATACCCTAACTGTCCACGAGTTCATCGGTAGTAGAGAGTTCTCTATCAATTAGTGGCTGAGGAGCTAAATAACTACCTCATTTTGTCCACATAGGGGATTATCCGTGGTAAAGAATTCTTCCGCAGATAGTGACTATTTATATATCCTGACTGTCCACTAGATCTGTTCGAGTTAGCATTTTGTTGCGCATAGACAGGACTTGCTAGATGCTTGTAATATGCTACTTGTGTATTTTTTTTGTGTGCAAGATATGGATGTACTACATGTACTCCCATTTTATTAATTTTACCTAGTTTAGCAGGTTAATGGAGTGTTACGTTGTTAGTTATATTTTTTTGTTAGCAGATTATTATATTGGTGTTATTACTTTTGTAGTAGGTATTTTACTTGAGATTGCATCCTTTAATCTCCTTATATATAATATCATGCGCTATCTTCTTATGCCCACTGAGTTTTGTACTCACAACCCATTACTTTTCCTTTGACTTTCAGGTTAGTGGATAGAGGATGTATTGTGTCACTCAGAAGTCTTAGCTATCGGTTGCACTCGAGTTTGAATTCCCTTTGGAGTTGTTTGGGCTATTTTCTGATGTTTGGCATTTATAGTTTTCTTTCTATATCATTTTTGTTGGGGCGGGAAGCATCCGACGATAGAACATATATTTTGATTATGTCAAAGGGTTCAAAGTTAAGTTGTTTTGTTATCTGATATGTTGAATGAGCTTTGCAGGAAAAAGTCCTAAGTGTACTTAGGCAAAAGTCCTAGCTGCAGTTAGGTAGGTGAAAACCCTAGGAGGAGGTAACCGTAGGTCATAGGGGGTGGTAACCCTAGGTGAGGAAAAGTCCTAGCTACGGTTA